>PVKM010027396.1:0-18807 GCA_004027735.1 Carollia perspicillata
AGGCCTCCGAACAGCTCGGGGTTTTGCTTCCTGAATTCCTTCATTTCTCCTGTGGAACATAGCATAAGTCATTGACTCAGTGCAGAGAACAAAGTGAGTAAGCAGACTGTAAAATAATATAAAGGAAGCGTTAGCGTTTGGGTTTTCTCGTTCCTTAGTAAGAGAAATAGTGATGAACAGCAGAGGGATGAGTTCTTGAAGTGCACAAAAGGGCACTGACTCGTTTAATAGACTAATACCTATAAATTAGTAACGGGAAATGTAACCCCTCTCCAAAGGATTAACATTTTACTTTAAAATGTACTTTGGCTGGAAAAATCTCTGTATTCTTAGCTAAGCAGACTTAACCACTAACATTCTTATAAATCAACCTTTAAAAAAAAAAAAGTCTGCTTACAAAGATCGTCCGGTGAGCTTCCTGGTGGCCTGAGTTAAAAGAAAAGGTGCTCTTCCTTCTTTTCTGAATTACGTCCTCTTTTCCCTTCCTCCCGAAGCCTGTGACTGTCACCCTGAGGGCTCCCTGTCACTTCAGTGCAAAGACGACGGCCGCTGTGAGTGCCGAGAGGGCTTTGTGGGAAGTCGCTGTGACCAGTGCGAAGAGAACTATTTCTACAACCGGTCTTGGCCTGGCTGCCAGGAATGTCCAGCGTGTTACCGGCTGGTAAAGGACAAGGTGAGCTGTCCACAGTGCAGGCCGTGAATGGCCTCTCCCCGGGCCCCACGCTCCGGAGAAATCGTGGTGGACAAGGTGGACACAGTCGCTGTTCTCAGAACTGCGTGTTGAGATGCCTATCAGAGAGCTGGGCGGAGATACCAGGGTGGCGATCTGGAGTGCCAGGGAGAGGTCAGAACTGGAGAGTCATCCGCGCACGGTATTTGAAGGCAGAGGAATGAATGGAGTGGAGCACAGGGAATGTAGTCAGTATGGCGGTAGCTGTGCATGGTGCCCGCCGGGTACGGAGATGCCGGGGGGACCCCTTTGTCAAGTACGAGACTGTCTAACCACCCTGCCGTACACCCGAGACTCATGCAAAATAACGCTGAATGTAAACTCTAATTGAAAAATACAGTTAAAAAAATAGACATAAAAGGGAAGTC
Organism: Carollia perspicillata; assembly: GCA_004027735.1. NCBI lineage: Eukaryota > Metazoa > Chordata > Mammalia > Chiroptera > Phyllostomidae > Carollia > Carollia perspicillata. Next base: position 1,099 of record PVKM010027396.1, read on the forward strand.
AGTGGCATGGGCTCAACATTTTTTTCTTTCGAAGCCAGAGGAGTGAAGACCAACCACCCATGCCGTCTGTGCGCACTAGACGTGCGTGGAGTGTCCAGACCCGCGTCTCACAGAGCGCCTCCGAGCGCCCATCCTGCAGGAAGTGCCATTGAGTTGAGTTCTCGGGAGGGAATACTCCTATGGCCCACCTTTTCCCTTTTTCCCTTCGTTGTGTTTAGGTTGCCGATCATCGGGCGAAACTGCAGGAATTGGAGGATCTCGTGGCGAACCTCGGAGCTGGGGGCGAGGTGGTGACGGACAAAGCCTTCGAGGATCGACTGAAGGAGGCAGAGAAAGAGGTGACGGCGCTCCTCCGCGAGGCTCAGGATGCCAAAGGTACACCGAACCCGGCCGGGGGCAGCTTCCTTCCTCGAGGCAAGCCCGTCTTCAGAGGCCGCTCCCAGCTCAGGGCGGAGTAGTGTGGATGAGTGTGGTGCTATAAAAGTCTTCCTCGGTTTTTCAACTACACGTACAGGCTCTGAATTATGTTTTAAACAACATGTGAAAACACAAGAACCCATCAACTTAATGTTTTAAGAAACAGCAAGCATAAAAAATTCTCCCATAAAAATAGTATTAGATGGTAAAATGCCAACTATTTTATAATTTTTTGAAAGTGTTCCAAGTAGTTTTTTAAAATCACTGAAGGTGTGTATTATTTTAAGAAGAATATTTTAACATGGATTTTCTGTCGTTCCGGTGAGTAAGAATTTGCGTTAGGCACTGCTTTGTTCCTTAGAAGGGACTCTCATAAGGAAAATCGTGGTCTTCATGTATTGACGGAACAGCTACTGAATGTGTGACCCTTAGCGTTTGCAAAAGTAAAGGTTAGAACGTAGTGCCTGCTTGTGAAGTTTTCTGTTGAACGTAGAGCAAGCCAATGTGCTGGTATATATATCAAGCATGTATTTTTCTACACTGTGTGCATATGTAGTATCATTTGCGATTTGGTACCTTCTCTGTAGCCCCCCTGTACATTCCCCGATGAGACCAATGACAGGCAGGAGAGGGGCTGACTTAAGATTTAGAAAAGAGTTGATTTTAAAATACTTCATTGACTTCAAAAGAAACAGTTTGGAAACTTCAAAAGTAAAGAAATGTCAAACAGTGTACTTGCTTTTTAAGTCCCTTTAGATTTTGATTTTTGTTTCTCACTCTCCGACTTGAGCTTTTCCCTATATTTGGACAAGTCCTTTCCCCCATTTATGGCGTGCCTATAGTGCACCAGGCACTGTGCTAAAAAAAAAAAAACAGTGGTGAAAAGATGAGCAAGACATGGTTGCCTCCATCAGGGTGCTCACTGCATGGCTGAGGTCACTTGGATTCGGGGCATTCCATCGCTGAGACACGGCGTCCGTCCCCAGGCACTCGGGGTAAAGGCACTAACATTACTTCACACTTAGACCACGTGGTGGACTTCCCTGCTGAGTGTCCACATTTGTGTCCACTCGGGATTAGAGACGTCTTCCTGTTAAAATACAGGTCAACAAAAACTAAGCACACTGCTGATTTCTTGCTGTAAACACTTCTAATATCTAGAATTTTGATTTATAAAGTTATCAACACAGAGAAGGAAGTCATTGGGAACACCTGCTTTCGGCCAGCTTAATTTTTATGTGAGAATCCAGAATGTGTCCCACGAGGTAAATCTTTAAAAATGGAAATATAAAAGAAGAGGGCAATGGCTCATGTCCACTCTAGGTGTTGGTCTTTTGGTTTGATTGTAACATTAGAAGTATTAAGCATACATTAAGAGGAGTTCAGTGTTTCCTGTTCTTTATAAACGAAAGCGGTTTTTAGGATATCCATTCCCCAGCAACAGTGGGTGACACGTGTTTTGCCATTAATGTGTTCTCTTGTGGCAACAACTTCCCCTCCGTCCTGCCATACACATTGAAGGATTGAGTGCGGGGTTATCGTTCGGAAGTGCCGACCGGCCTGTCTGTGAGGTGGGGTTTGCCCACAGCTCTGGTGGCAGCAGCGAGCGGTCAGGGGGCAGGGAGGGGGGGACACCCAGCACTGCCCCTCGTCTAAGGCCCTGTCTCAGCGCAGCCCCAGCTGTGTCTAGCTCCCTTCGGCCGCAGGGACTACCTGCCTCCTCTGCCGGTCCGGCGACTCTGTTGGACACGGGCTCTGATAGGACACGGCCATCATATTCCTCTTCAGCCACCTGAAAAGTGGGGACAGAATGAGCGGCCGCCTGTGGCAGCTCCGGGAGTATCATAGCGAGGCTGCGGCTAAAACCCACTCCCGCTTAGGCCTTTTCGTGGAGTTCCTGGCTGACCTTCCTACTTGGGTCCAAACGAGCCAAAAATAAAAAAATCTTTGCAGCGATTTCTCTCTCCAGACTGTCCCTAGGTAGTCATTTGTCATTTCGACATGTGTTTATTCTGCAGCTTTAAGAGGCGGTTATATGGTGCCATTCGGTCTTGTAGTGGGGGAGATGGGGAATCGGAAGGCATTTGAAGTGATCCTACCAGTTGGGTTATCTGTTTTCTCGTCAGATTCTTTCTTTCTCTGAAGAACTATGCACAGAGATTGGTATCTGTTACATTCTTGAAGATCTAGCAGGGGTGTCCAACCTTTTGGCGTCTCTGGGCCACACTGGAAGAAGAAGATCTGTCGTGGGCGACACGTTAAATACATTGCGACATGTAATCACAAAAAAAATATCATCATGTTTTAAGTAAATTGGTGATTTTGTGTTGGGCCGCATTCATAGCCGTCCTGAGCATATGCAGCCCGAGGGCTGCAGATTGGACACCCTTGGGGGAAGGGGCCTCCCTAACTTCACGGGCTGCTTACGCCTCCTAGATTCAATGACTTTCCGTGCCTTCAGCTTGTTTTTATCGTTTGTATTTTCTTTAAAATCTTTAGCTTAGGCAAGACTTGTTTAAGGAAGCCTCTAAGCAGGGCCACTGGGGCGGAGTTAGGCGGAAGGTGTGCAGCAGACCAACTTTGCACGTGGATTTTGTTGGCCCTGCGTACAAGTCACTGTTGGCCAAACCTGTAATTTATCTTTATTGATCTTTGACCTCTCCTCCTTCGTACATTCCTTGGAACATTTAGATGCCAACAATGAGCCTCATGTTGGAAATAAGAGATGGTCAGTTTTGAATAGGACTTACCTATGGGTTCTTGTATATGAATAGAACCTCATGATGTGAGAATTTAAAAAATGACAGAATTATGTTTGTAGGGGCTTATATTTATCTTTTGATTTATCAGGACCCAGGTATGAGGCTTAAGTTGAATGGGCTGAATTAATAAAGACCAACCTGAAGCACTATTCAAAAGCAGAAATTGGTTTTTTGCACAAATATGCCAGGGGTAGGGAGTGACAGCAAGAGTCTGTTTAGTTTGAAATAAAAAATGCATTTCACTCGCCATACTTCAACCCCTCAGTGTACTCGTTTCCTAGTGTAAAAAAATGACTGGCTCGCGGGGCCGGGGGTGCTTTTAACAAACAGTGTTTCTATGATGGAGTCTGGCCTGTGCTGGAATATGAAATCCTTTTGTTCATCAGATACCTCTTAGGAGTCTTCTCTTTGCCAGTCACTGTGTGAAACTGGGGGTGTTAACAGCGATGAGTAAGAAAGACGCGCTCATGGTCAAGTGTGGGACAGCAGACAGCGTGATGAATGTAGCCCGGCACCATGATGCCCGGCCGCCCCGTTCTGCTGACAGGCTTAGGGGAGAGACTGGTCAGAAAGGCGGTGTGTTTGCTCGGATTCCGTGGGCGGTGACGTGCCCCGCTCACCCTGCAGGTCACTCATGCCCCTTCTCCTGCATTGCCATTGCAGATGTAGACCAGAACTTGTTGGATCGCCTCCAGCGAGTGAATAACACCTTATCCAGCCAAATTAGCCGTTTACAGAATATCCGAAATACCATCGAAGAGACTGGAAACTTGGCTGAACAAGCACGTGCCCGGGTAGAAAGCACAGAGCAGTTGATTGAAATCGCGTCCAGGGAACTTGAGAAAGCCAAGATTGCCGTTGCCAACGTGGTGAGTGATCGTGACGCTCTGAGGTGGGGGTGGGGGTGGGCGTGGGGGCGGGGACATCCCTTGGTAACTGGCAGGAGGTCTGGTGGAGGACTCCTTCAGCTAAATTGACTCCTTGTGTCCCTTTGTTTGTCTCTAAGCTTGGAGCGAGAAAGCCACATTACTCGTAGCTGTCGTGCAGTTGTTACCGGGAACTAGATGAAAACCAAAGGGTCCTTTCTCTCCCTCTGTTCTTTCTCTAGCACTAGGCAATTTTAGCTTCTTTTGCCCCCGACTGAAAATAGAAGTCATAAACTACAGTCAGGGATGCTGAGGTTGAAGATCTCTGAAATCGAGAACAGACGTTCTTTTCTGCTAAATGACACTGTAAAAATTTAGCTTGGAGGACTTGCTTGATTGGAGTGAAAGAATCCAGTCCTTTAAAATATGAAATCCTTTGTTTATTCCCTCTTCAGTCCATCACTCAGCCAGAGTCTACGGGAGACCCAAACAACATGACACTTTTGGCAGAAGAGGCTCGGAAGCTCGCTGAGCGGTAATCTCCAGTTCCCTGCTTAGCGGCCTTTCCTGCGGCACGGCCGTGCTCTCCCGCCCTGTGCCCACAAGACAGACCCTTCCCCATAACCCGCCCCTGCAACGGTCGCCCCCTATTCTGAAATGTCACCAGCTATGTCTTTTCTTCCCTTCAATTTGAAATTAGAATGTTGACCTTGAATATTAGAGTTTGATGACTTGAAGGGAAATTATATTTGCACATCTGTAAAAAAGCATATAACATTTTTAGATGTTTCATTTTAAAACCTTAAAGTTAATAGGTAATTAAGAAGCTCGGTAGAATTTAGTTATTTTTAAAAATTTTTAAATGTGTAATAAAAATGTTTGATTTTTGATAGAAAACATTTACGAAGCCATAGCACATGTGAAAATCAGCCAAAGAAAACACACTATTTCATTCTTGATTTTTTAAAAAATTAAGTGCCATGTCATTTCATAAGACTTTAAATTATAGAGGGCACCAAGTTAAAAAAATTTTCTAATAAAACCCTGCTAGAATGCACGCTTCGTGAGGGCAGGCATTTCTGTGTTTTATTCACGGCTGAAGCCCTAAGTGCCTCAAACAGCGCCTGGCGTACGGTAAGCACTCGGCGAGTGTTCGCCGAGCGCATCGCGGAGCGGCCTGGCGGCCTCGTGGGTGTGCAGGGAGGCCGTGAGGAGCCCCATGTGGGAGTTTCAGCCTCCGTGTCGGGAGCAGTTACACTGGCATCTTGCTTAAACCCGTGCTCTCTTTCCGTAATTTGCCACTGTGTGAGCTGTGCAGTTCAGTTCACACAACATTCGTGGTTTCACGGCTGGGTTTTCTGATTACCAGGAGACAGCTGAAAACATGGTGGAAGGCTCCCAAGCAAGTTAGGCTCTTGGAGATGAGTTAATTTCGGTGCACTTCATACATGGGTCTTGAAGGAAAGTTGGTCATACCCAAAGAGTGGCCACTTACTGCAGTGTGACAATGTAATAGGACATTGTAGAGCTAAAAAACCTCAGTGGTTATGCAGCGAAAATGCATTATTTGGCTGGAGTGCCTGTTGATACGTTTCTTGTCATTTGGGGTTGAGTGGCTTTTCTGGGCGAGTAATTGGGTTGCATGTAAGAAATCGGAATAGTCAAAGCTATTTCAAGACTAGGTAGTAACTGAACCAGAGTAGTGATTCAACAGGCTCGGTCTGGGATTTGTGTTTATGGGTAGGTGTGGGATTTGTCGCTAGCATACATGGTTTCATATATATGAATTGCTCCTAAATAATTATAAGTCAGTTTTTGAAGAAATGTAAGCATTTGCTCCTTTAAGTTTATACCATTGATTTTCTTGGAACATATTATGTTTCTCAACTTACAGAATGCTATTTATACACTCAGGCCCCCTGAAATGATTACAGAATTCCAAGTTTATAAGATGTTCTGATACCTGTAGTTGTATACATAACATGAGTATATGTACAGATAATAGTAAGGTTATCATTACGTGAGTTCTGCTTCTTTCCCTGTTAGATGTTTCTGTTTCACAGGCCATTTTTCCTTATGTGTTATTCAGCCACAAGCAGGAAGCTGACGACATTGTACGAGTGGCAGACACAGCCAGCAATACATCAACCGAGGCGTATAATCTGCTTTTGAGGACGCTGGCAGGAGAGAACCAGACGGCGCTGGAGATCGAAGAGCTTAATAGAAAGTGAGTGCAATTTAACAGCGGCCGAGAGGCCCTCGGTGGTTCTTGTAAAGTAACACCAGTTCGGTGAAAAATGAAACGCTGGCGTGCTCGGGGCATGTGTTCGTGAAGCAAGGGTTCTTTTGTTCATCACGCTTTTCACACGGCTTCATAATTAGGGCAGGGGGTGGAGAGTGATGGAGATTTTGTTTGATCCAGCTACTGGGACTGCAGAAAATGGTAACAAGACTTGGTCATGACACTTAAAAATTCTGCGTAAATGGAAACAGAAGAGAAAAAGAATCGTAGCAGAGAGAAAGTTTACTTGAGCGACGAGTATTGAAAGCGTGTCCAGAATGAGGAAGGTCTCAGGGAAACCCTGCGCTGTGATGGAAGAGGCGAGATGAAGTACATATTTCAGCAGCCTCAGCATTAGACAGCAGCCTTTTAATGGGGCATTTTCTTGGAGGTTTTGGAAACGCTATCATAGTGATCTCAACTAAAATGAACGCAGTTAATGCTAAGATGCCAGGAACAACTGAGTTTTTCACTAAACCCCATCTCTCGTTGCTCAGGTACGAGCAGGCGAAGAACATCTCGCAGGATCTAGAGAAGCAAGCCGCCCGGGTGCACGAGGAAGCCAAGAGGGCTGGTGACAAAGCCGTGGAGATCTACGCCAGCGTGGCCCAGCTGACACCCGTGGACTCGGAGGCCCTGGAGGTATGGGCTTGACACCCTGTTTGCACAGGGCTTCGGCTGTCGCCGCCGTCTCCCACCCCTAGTAACCCCTTCCCCCTCCCCGCGCCCCCCGCGCACACAGTCGGGGTCAGAGCTGTTCCGCCTGCCCTGCAGCTGTCGCGGGGACCTGCCTCTTCCGTCCGCCCACCGATGGCCAAGTGCTGTGTTAGATGCATAATAGAACTGATCAGAGTACAGAGTCCTGTGCGTATAAGCATTAAAGAGCAACGACTACTTTGGTGACACGAGTAGTCCCTGCTAAACTTTTAATATACGTCCAGATTATAATACATTCGCATTCATTACAGCAGAGTACGCCGGGACCGTTAACTTCTAGACACCATCTGGTGAGAATGAGAGAGAAATAAATGAGAATGGTTTACATGAAACAGAAAACAAAAACCAAATATGTATATATCAGCATGCTCTGGGCCAGGTGAAACATTTTGGGATTGGTAAAACACACTGGAAAATATTTTATTTCCCCTGTACTCTAATCATGAATCCTCTTACCAGGCTCTGGATAAATGGTGTATTTCAACACTAAACTTGAAACTTACTGTAAGCTTACCTCTTACATCCAAGGTGTTGACTTGATTTTTGCCATGAAGGTTTAGGCCTCTGTAGGCATTTACATATGTAAGATTCCATACACAGTAGGCAGAGCTCAGTGGTGTGGATAAAAACCAGAGCAGTGAGCTGCAGCATTGGAAAGGTGGGTGTGGAAATTGACTGGAAAGAGACACCGGGGAATTTCCTGGGGTGGAAATATTCTGTATCTTGAGTGGGGCGTTGGTGACAGGTGAATGTATTTGTCTAGATTCATCAAACTGAGTGTCGTGCATGTCACCATGTGTAAAGTGAACGTCACTTTTTACAATGAGGTGCACACCTTGACCAATGCTGTTCCTTTAAAAATACCTGTTGAGTAGTAAGTGTTGTTGTGTTACTGAGCCTCCCTTCTCATCCGTTTTATCTTAAATGTAACGGTCTTATCTGCTTTTCACAGAACGAGGCAAATAAAATAAAGAAGGAAGCTGAGGACCTGGACCGGCTGATTGACCAGAAGTTGAAAGATTATGAGGACCTCAGAGACGACATGAGGGAGAAGGAATACGAAGTGAAGAAACTTCTGGAGAGCGGAAAGGTCGAACAGCAGGTTGGTTTGATTGGCAGGTTGCTTCATGGCTTGGGGCAAAATCGGAAGCCGTCCCCGGGTCAGCTACGTCCAGATTGCCGCCAGAGTCGGAGAGGCAGCAAGCTGAGAGGCGTTCCGAGGGGGGACGCCCGGGCCTCACCTGCTGGGCGCCGACCAGTCTCGGGGTGGTGGCCCGGTGGCCTGACCAGTCAGGAGAGAGGTGGTCAGCCTTGGCCAGTGTGTCCTCTGATCCGCCCCGTGTCCGCAGACTGCCGACCAACTCCTTGCTCGAGCTGATGCTGCCAAGGCCCTTGCAGAAGAAGCCGCCAAAAGGGGAAGAAACACCTTACAAGAAGCCAATGACATTCTCAACAACCTGAAAGGTACGAAAGGGTCACATAAAGGGCCCCTTTGTCTGCTTCCTCCTCAAGGGCAAGTTCCTTTTTTTTCTCCCTTTTTTACAAAAAATGTTATTGTCTTTTTTCCATTACCATTTAGTCCGCCTTCTGTCTCCAATCATACACGGTATGAAAGGGTATATAGTCATCGCCCCTTATCTGCAGGAGACTACATTCCCAGACCCCTGGTAGATGTTAAAACCATGGATACTATACATACTTATGAAAAAGTTTAATCTATAAATCAGGCACAGTGGTAGATGAACAACAATGACTAATGAAAAAGAACAATTATAACAACGTGCAATCATAAAAGGAATGCAATCTCTCTCACAATCTTATTGTAGCATATACAGACTGTATGGGTACCGCATGCCATCTTGGAAATAATGAATTGTTTCCGGAACTCCTTATTTAATATTTGTGGACTGTGGTTGACCACGGGTAACTGAAACTGTGGAAGGCAAAGCCACAGACAAGGGGGACGGTTGCGGTATACATAATAAATCCCACATACCTGTCATCCACATCCAACAGGCAGGGTTGTTACTGCACCTGCTTCGTCCCCTAACACCCAGCGTACATTGTCAGTGAAGTATTTCAGAGAAAAATCTCGTGCCATCTCACCCCTGCACACCTCGTAAGAAAAAAGAGGACATTTTCTTATGGTGGGGTAACACGCCTAACCCAGCTATGCCTATTGGCTGGCCTCTTCTGGCGAATTTACCTGCAGTGTCCTCGGCCAATTACATTTCAGTCTTTGTGTCTTCTTTTATCGCCCAGGTAAAAAGGAAATGTTCTGAATGCCCTGTGTCACCCTGGCCTTGTCTCTGATAGAGCAGCCACAGGGTCTGTAGATGTGGGTGAATGTAGGGTCCTGGCATCAGTGGGCTAGAGTTGGGATCCCCGCCCCTATCTTCCTGGGAATCCTTGGGGAAATTAGCTACCTCGTTGATCCCCAGTTTTTGCACATGTAAAGATGATGCAATGCCTGCATCGTAGGCAGGCAGAGCCCTTAACTCAGCACTGAACACATAGTGAACACAGGTAGACTGCAGTTGCTAACATTGGTTGAGGGGCAGGGGCGGCGTACTCAGAACCCTGCACGAAAGTAAACTTGCAGGTAAGAACCTGCTTTCCAGGATCAGGTGTTCATTCCTGTGGCTCTGCCGTGTAGAACGGTGCGCTTTGCTCTTCTGAGACTTCAGTCCCTGCTCCTTCTCATTTTTCTCCCCCGACTTTCATTGTGTGTAACGTGAAATCCAGTGGCACCTCCCCGAAAAGGATCCCTCGGGGCTTGTTGAGAGCTTAGTTCAAATGCATTGCTTGAACTTGCTTTAGACTTTGATAGGAGAGTGAATGATAACAAGACCGCCGCGGAGGAAGCGCTGAAGAGAATCCCTGCCATCAACCAGACCATAATCGAAGCCAACGAAAAGACGAGGGAGGCACAGCTGGCCCTGGGCAACGCGGCCGCGGATGCCACCGAGGCCAAGAACAAGGCCCACGAGGCGGAGAGGATCGCCAGCGCGGTCCAGAAGGTGTGTGTGCACGCGCCGCTTCCCGAAACAGAGGCTTAGCCCATAGATTTCTCTGGTCGTTTTCTGGATTCTTTCAGACCCCTGAGAGCCATCTTAAATCTTTTCCTTGACTTCAGTACAATGATCTTAAACAGACCTTGTTTTCCGCACCCCCAGGCATTAGAGTAGGTAACCTCACTGCCCAAGGAGGCAGAGTCATCGGAAGGGTCTCGGACGCCAAAAGTTCTGCTCTTTCAGGGGCAGCGTCCGAGCTGCGAGGAGGTAGATGGCTTCGGGGACCCGTAGAGCCCCTCCTACAAAAAAAAATTAGACTCTTTTTAAATAAACATAGTTCTTTGACTTGGACGGCTGACATTTTTTTCTTCAACCTTGTATAGAGTGCCAAGTCAGTACAACTTTCAAGCCGCTCATTCAAGCATGGTGCCGTGCCGAAGCCCTGCCTGTTTAGAACTTCTGTGGGTTCTCTACCCATCGTAAAGAATACTTATTTCAGGCTGGCTTTTTCCCTCCCTGCAGGCCAGTCTGTTTATTTTATTGAAAGGAGAGATTGGTGCTGATTTTAAAATTAAGTACTGGAGATTCACATTTTGTTTCTTTAAGTTTCTTTGACATGGTCCGTTTCTGATCGTACTGTCTAAAGGACTCATGTTTCAGAATTATGGTCTTTGGTACATACCGCCAAGTAGACCAAGACCAGCTTTACGTATAAAATTCATCCAAGCGAGTCCCATCAATACGACGTGGTGGAAAATGTACCTCATTTAAATGTTGAGAATTTGCCGGCTGTGTGACCCCAGCTAGAAATGGAAGTCACAGAGCATGAACTTTTCAGGGTTAAGAGGAGACGAAAATAAAGAATAACATACATCAACATATACACTGTAGATTGCTGCCCTGTTCTCTTGAGCCACTGGACAGATGAAGGAAGGGAAAGCTTTTTACACTGTTACTTATTGTGTGCCCAGAATGCTACCAGCACCAAGGCAGAAGCTGAGAGGACTTTTGCCGAAGTCACCGACCTGGACAGCGAGGTGACCGACATGCTGAACCAGCTCCAGGAAGCAGAAAAGGAGCTGAAGCGAAAACAGGATGAGGCTGACCAGGATATGATGATGGCCGGGATGGTAAGCAGGGCGACACGTTTGCCCACGGACAGGCAGTGACGGGTGTTGCATAAAGAAGGAGTCTCTTTCATGGGGACTTCTGTGTTTCATTGTGTTTTTATAGTCAAGAACTGGGTTAGTGACTTACGCAGAAGACAAAGAATTTGGACCTCCCGCCAGGTTCTTGCACAATTGTCCCGTCCCAAAGCTGCTCTCGGTTAAAGTTGAAACGTTGTTTTGCACATCTGAGGTTTTGGGATATTTAAGAGGAGACGTTTGTATTTTTGAGTGGGTGATTCACAGAGAGCAGCAAGTCAAAAAGGAGCCGAGAAGGATGCAATGAAAGCATTTCCTTCCTGCTCTTGTTCCCCCAGCTAACTTGCTCCCTAGACATTTTGGAAGCTGACGGAGTATCCCAGGTCTGCCCTGAGCAGTGTGGCGCAGTTGTTTGGGTGTTGTCCCACAAATCGAAACATTGCTAGTTCGATCCCTGGTTAGGGCACATACTAAACAACAGGCCTTCTGCCGCGGGTCATTTTCACCTTGGGATGGGAAGGAGAAATACTAGCCAGTTATTATAGAAAAAGAAGACTTTTAGGAAATGATAACAGGAAGCATCCCTGTGCAAACACCCTATTTTATTATGCTTCTTTTTTTTTTGGATTGTCCTCATTTCCGTACCCAAGGTGTGGCTCAAGTGGAAATTCCCACATAGTAAAAATACGTATTTCTCGTATTTGCTGATGGTCTGTGGATTTCATCTGTAGTCTGGTTGTAGAAACATTCGTTTTAGAGCCTGTCGAAAGAAGAAGGCTGTGTTCTTCATGAGCTTCAAAAAAAGGTATAGACTCAATTCAGACGGTAGAAAGAAGATCCACTTTTTGTTCCTTTTGGAAAATAACCTCTAAGGGGCACAAAGCGCCATCCCACACTCTAATCCCGTCTCTGTTTTCATCAATCCTGAACGGCCAGCATTGGGTCAGTGTTGTTCGAGTCTGTAACAGGGTTGGTTTTATTTTTTGGCCAAAGAGCGCAGGCTCCTGGTCGCTGCTCGGTGAGGGGCGGCAGGGCCAGCGCAGCCATGCCGCGCTCGGCACCTCCTAGCTGGGTGCTTGCGTGCCCAGAAAAGCCTGAGAGGCTCCGTAGGAGTGCCTGGCTGTGATCCGCACACAGATTAAGCATTGACTTGGGAAGGGCTTCCCCGCCTTGCTTTCTTTTTCTGTTTAAAAATTTGACACTGTTCCTATCCCAAAGCATTGCATTGCCTTGACCCCAAAACTAGGAAAAACAATTACACAACAGGGAGCTTGAAGTCTCCTGTGACTCACACACGAGTGTATTTATTCAGGTTCCGTGGAATTTTCCCAAATATATTTACCTTGGGTTTGTTCTTCAAATGTAAATTGGTGTGTCCCAGTGTGTGTGTCCGTGTGCACGCCTGCACACGCAGGTCAGGGACACAGTTGTAGAAGAGTGTCACGTGATTATAAAAGTTCTCTGAGAATAGGACACTTCCCTTTTTTTATTATTATTTCTAATCCTCACCCAAGTGTATGTTTATTGATTTGAGAGAGAGGGGAAGGGGGCAGAAGAGAGAGAGAAACATCGATGTGTGAGACATCAACCAGCTGCCTCCCGTCCACGCCCCAGCTGGGGATCGAACCTGCGACCCTTTGGTGTTCAGGATGATGTTCCAACCAACCGAGCAACCTGACCAGGGCTCAGAATAGGACATTTTCAATAATCAAGTCCCAAAGAGTGTTCTGAAGGACATATTTGGGGTGTAAAGCATAGTTTTTATGCTCATTCTTTAAAAATAACTTGTTTCTGCTCAATGGATTTTATTGTCCATATACCTCCATGTATTCTTGAGTGAGAATGAGATAGAAGGAGATAATTTTGATCTTTGAAATACAAATACAGCTAATGTATACATAACGAGTGCCTATTCATGAGTGTTATATGAATTAAAAGTAACAACATCCTTAACATAAAGATATGACCCACCCCCCCGCAAAAAAGAAAACCTAAATGAGAGATTCTGGCTTTATGAGTTAGGAAAGGGGAAAGCGTCTAAAATTTGTTGGCTCCACGGGGAAAAAATATTTCAAGAAGATGAAAGCGTACATCAGGACCATGTGCATCATCTGTGGTTTTCCCCATACAGGCCTCTCAGGCTGCACAGGAAGCCGAGCTCAATACCAGGAAGGCCAAGAACTCCGTTACCAGCCTCCTCAACCTTGTTAATGACCTCTTGGAGCAGCTGGGTGAGTAGCCATGGAGTCATTTTAGGCCTCCTCCGATTCTCTGTACTACTCTTGGGATCCGATCTAGTTGACTCCAAGTAGATATTATATATAAGGTGAGTATGGTATGAATTGAATCCTGACGATACGCTGTATTAATTCAAGAAGGACTTACACGGTCTTTCCGTGGAATCTGACCTCAGTATTGGAGTCCGATGGTGGTCCAGGGACTCATGAAATTTGGGGGACAGGCTGCCGGTAAGGGCGGCCCATTTCTGGCCGAGATTTATGATGCGACTGACCAGTGATTATTCTTAGCTCATCCTGCCGACAGGGTGTCTTCAAAGGGTTTCGGCAATGGGATAAAAGAACACTTTCAACAGGTCATGACTTCACTGCCTGGAATTCTCATTTGCCCATCGAAGGATGATCTGATAACTTGATTGATACTTCCATGCCAAGAGAAAGAAAAGGCTTGATTTTTCCAGGAAACCCTCTTTTAATCCAATGTGATAGGGAGCAGGCGTCACTACAAGACAGAAGCGTCTCGCCACCAGCCTTCATTATAAAGTGGGGATACTCCAGTCAGTTCAGCTTTGAGGCTGGGCAGCATCCATTAGTTTCCTAGCCTGTAAAGTTTGGTCAGTGTTTCTTTTGGGGGATCTGTTGCACGTTTCAAGCATCGTGAATTAGGTGCTAGCAGATGGGTTTTAAATGACAGCAAGCTAACAGAGGTAGCTTTTCGTGGCGGAAGGAGCTGGATTGAAGGTTCGTCAGACTTGGGCTGGAACCTTCGCTGTGTTGTGTGTAAGCTGTGCGACTTGGGCAGATGACTGAGCGCCTAAGAGTCACAGCTGTGCAATGTCCGTGTGGGAAGCTGTCAGGTGCGGTGTGCATCAGGTGCTGATTTCTGTGCAGCCGTTGGCTTTCATCTGTTGCCGAAGCAATTCCTTTCAAAAGAGCCTCTTTTCCTCGCTCATTTTATGGTTTCTTTTTCTTAAGCTTTTCTTGATTTATTTTCAGAGAGTGGAAGGGAGGGTGAAAGAGAGGTAGAGAAACGTCAGTGTGTGGTTGCCTCTCACACGCTCCCAACCCAGGCATGTGCCCTGACTGGGAATCGATCCAGCGACCCTTTGGTTCGCAGGCTGGCGCTCAATCCGCTGAGCCACACCAGCCAGAGCTTCCTCGCTCGTTTTAAAGTGAGGCCTTGCCAAAATAACTTCAGCAGTATAACCCTGGCCATTTTCCATAGGAGGGCTCCTAATGGTGTCTGCCTCCTGAGAGCAGGACCTGATCCCAGAACCAGCCCAGCTTCCCCAGCGTCTGCGTGCTGTGGGCTTAGGGTTCTCACTCTCCAGCTTCTGTGTACCTTAGATGGCCCTAAAATGACACACAGATTACATATATAAGCATGAAAAAGGCATTGTATGTCACCAGATGACCTTCAAAACAATAGATGAGGTTTAAGGTCTAGAACACGGTAGCCACGTATTCCCTTTCTCAGAAGAGAACAGCCAGCCCAGTAGTCATTCCATGTCCGTGCCATTCCTGCCGGCGGAGGCCAGCATCGGTGAGTGGTTGGCATTGCGTACGCCCTTGATCAACAAGAGCAATCCACGTCTGCAGGCTGCCTGGCCATAGTGGCAGCCGTGGGCTCGATACAAAGGGGAGTGGGTGCCTGGGAAGCGAAGTTACAATCCTCACTGAGTGCTCCTGTTCTCTTCTGTGTCCTCTCTGACTCTACAGGACAGCTGGACACAGTGGACTTGAACAAGCTCAATGAGATCGAAGGCACCCTGAACAAAGCCAAAGACGAAATGAAAGTCAGCGATCTAGACAGGAAAGTGTCTGACCTGGAGAACGAAGCCAGGAAGCAGGAAGCGGCCATCATGGACTACAACAGAGACATCGAGGAGATCTTGAAGGACATCCGCAACCTGGAAGACATCAGGAAGACCTTGCCGTCCGGCTGCTTCAACACCCCGTCCATCGAGAAGCCCTAGGAGTGTCTTCCTTCGGGGCTGGAAGGCAGCGCTCCCCGCCCGGGGAGCCGTTGTGAGGCCAGACGGTGCCTTAACACAAAGATTACATTTTCAGACCCCCGCTTCTCTGCTGCTCTCCACCACTGTCCTCTTGAACCAGGAAAAGTCACAAAGTTTAAAGAGAAGCAAATTAAAAACATCGTGAATCGGGAACAAAGGGTTTTATCTAATAAAGTCTCTCTTCCACTTAACGGCGCTCCCTTACCCACACTCCCCCTTCTGAGTCACGTAAGGGCGTGGCCTCCTACGTTGTTGTTTGGTGGCATAAGCACTTCGTGGGAACCACTGTCTGCCCGGGCTGAGCAAGTAGCCCTCCCTGGCTCACTGACGCCAACAGAACCGCCTCAGTCTCCGTACTCTTGTTTCTATGAAGGAAAAGTTTGGCTGCTCATGGTGGCATTGTGATGGCCAGTATATTGAGTCTAGAGCTAAAGAAAAGGCATCTCCATCTCCCGCCCCTCCTCCTCTTAAGCAAAAGTAACTAAAACATCCCGTGCCAAAAGTATCGGTCCTTTAGAATGTCGAGAGCCATCACCAGTTGTTGTAGCTACTTTGAGCATAGGCCACAGAGCCATCCACGGGTAAGGATGCAATTGTTTATGGCAGTCTCCGGGGGAATATGAGACTGCAGAAGTAGGCCGAGCATTGTCTTCTATGGCAACAATCGACTAGGAAGATCAACTTCTTTCAGGTCTATGGGCAGCTGATAATTTAAATCTGGGTGGGCAGCTGGTACTCGCCTACAGACATCTTTTGCTATTTCAACCAGTGGAATTTATGCAGAAGAAATAGGGATATGATAACCACTAAAGTTTTCCTCTCGAGATCCAATTCTTAGAGCTTTGTTGGGTAGGTTAGGAATGGGAACTAGCGTTGTTGTCTGGCGGAGAACAACGGTTGGTCCCTAAGATCTTGACAAACAGAACAAAAGGAAAACAAGCCCTAGTCTTTTCCGGCAAACGGAGGAAACTTAGGTGCAGCTTTTATCGTTGGGATCCCGTGTGTCCATTTTCCTTCTGTTGGGAAGAGATGAAACATTTGACCCTTAGCCTCAGTTTTCTTCCGACATCCCCACCTTCTAGAATCCCCCCAAATACAGGGTTTCCCCAATCCAGGCGGCAGATAACTTGCACTCCGTAGCTCATGCAGCCGCCAACACCGTCTAGTTCCTGCACTTTGTGATTCCAGCTCACTCTGACCCTTCCCTCGAACGTGTCGAGGGAAGACCCTGATGCGGAGTTTCCTCATGGGCTTCTCAACTTTCGATCCCCAGCTCTGTGGTTTTCTTTTAAGATCGCAGTGTGACAATTCCCTGCCACACGACCCCTTCCTCCTTCCAACCTGCCTTTGAGATTCATATATAGCCTTTAACACTATGCAACTTTGTACTTTGCGTAGCGGGGGAAAGAAACTATTATCTGACACACTGGTGCTATTAATTATTTCAAATTTATATTTTTGTGTGAATGTTTTTTTTGTTGTTTATCATGATAATAGAGTAAGGAATTTATGTAAATATACGTGCTCCTCCTTCTAGAATGGCACTGTCTGTTCACTTCACTCTTCCTCTTCCCAGGCACGATGTGTCTGGTTACCTCCTCCCCTTCCGTCTGCGGTTCTTTGGATTGTGCCTGGTCCCCGCTGCTGTGGCCTTCGCTTTCTGTTTGCAGCGGGCCGTTCTCCAGCGTTAACATCAGCCTGCATTCCTCCACCCATGGCCCGTGTTCAAAGAAACCTAGACCCCCGTTCCGCTGTGGTCCCGGTGGCCCTAACGACAGCACGATGTTGTGCTTCATGCCTGCTCCAGAGCAGGAGTGCGGGCTGCCAGGGCGTGGTAGAGTGAGGACATTGTGCAGAAGGGCATCTCCCCTGTCAGGATGGCTCCAGCCAGGCATGGGCTAGAAAGGCCCTTTCTGCAGTGGTTTGAGCCAGATGGGTCAGTGCTGTGAGAGCCTCCATGACTACTGAGAGTGCGTAGCATCAGGGATAGTGCTACAGGTAGAGAGGGAGAGCCGTGCAGCTGAGTCCTGCCCCTTCCCATCTGCCCTTGCGCCCCAGAGCTGACTTCACGTGTCTTCACCTGTCAGACCCCGAGCTTTCGCTTGCTTCTCTCAGGTCTCTTCCACTGGCCCGGGCGGCGTGGCTCGCTCTCGCCAAGTTGTCACATCAGTGTTTCCTAGCTAGTTCCTCTCGTCAAGTGGCCGTTCCCTAACAGACACTGTGGTCAAGGTCACAGGGAAAGGACTGAAGAGAGA
>PVKM010027397.1:0-18805 GCA_004027735.1 Carollia perspicillata
GGTTTATTTGTTAATAGTTGTGAGTTTGTTGTCATTTTATTGTTCATATTTTTTATCTTTTTCTTAGATAAGTCCCTTAAATGTTTCATATAATAAGGGCTTGGTGATGATGAACTCCTTTAACTTGACTTTATCTGGGAAGCACTTTGTCTGCCCTTCCATTCTAAATGAAAGCTTTGCTGGATAGAGTAATCTTGGATGTAGGTCCTTGCCTTTCGTGACTTCAAATACTTATTTCCAGCCCCTTCTTGCCTGTAAGGTTTCTTTTGAGAAATCAGCTGACAGTTTTATGGGAACTCCTTTGTATATAACTGTCTCCTTTTCTCTTGCTGCTTTTGGGATTTTCTCTGTCTTTAGTCTTGGGTAACTTAATGATGATGTGCCTTGGTGTGTTCCTCTTTGGGTCCACCTTCTTTGGGACTCTGAGCTTCCTGGACTTCCTGAAAGTCTATTTCCTTCACCAGATTGGGGAAGTTTTCCTTCATTATTTGTTCAAATAAGTTTTCCATTTCTTGCTGCTGTGCTTCTCCTTCTGGCACCCCTATAATTCAGATGTTGGAATGTTTCAGGTTGTCCCAGAGAATCCTCAGCCTCTCTTCATTTTTTTTGGATTGTTTCTTCGTTCTGATCCAGTTGGATGTTTATTTCTTCTTTTTGTTCCAAATCATTGCTTTGAATCCTGGTTTCCTTCTTGTGACTGTTAGTCCCCTGAATATTTTGCTTTATTTCGTTTTGGGTATCTTTCATTTGTTCTTTCGTTTTTCAACCAAGCTCAATCAGTTCTGTGAGCATTTTGATTGGCAGGGCTTTAAATTCTCCATCAGATAGGTTGGTAATCTCTTCATTGCTCAGTTCTGAGGTTTTTCTGTGTTCTTTCATTTGGGCCATATTTCTTGGTCTTGGTGCACCTGATAAGCTGTAAGGGGTGGGGCCTTAGGTAGTCACCCAGGCTGGGCAACCCTCTTTGCTGCGCTGCCAGTCTGGTTGTTTTGGTTGATTTTTTTTTAATTCCTTGGTTGTCAGAGTTCCATGCAGTTTGATTTTCTGGTGCTTTTGGTTGTTTAATGATTTTAGATTGGTCATTATCCTTTGTTTGGTTGTGCGAGGAAGCTAAGGGTTTCTACCTACACCTCCATCTTGGCTGGAACTCCCCCTTCACATTTTTCAACCATCTCCCTATCCACCTCCCATCTGGCAAGTGTCAAAATGTTTTCCGTGTTTCTGAGTCTGCTTCTGGTCAACTTTTTTGTTTAATCTGTCTTCTAGATTCCACATACAAGTGACATCATATGTCACTTGTCTATTTCTGTCTGACTTATTTCACTCAGCACAGTACTCTCTAGATCCATCCGTGTTGTTGCAGATGGCAAGATTTGATATGCACCACTTCTTTTTATCCATTTTTCAATTGATGGACACTTAAGTTGCTTCCATATCTTGGCTATTGTAAATAATGCTGCAATGAACATATAGATGCTTATGTCTTTTGGATTTAGTGTTCTGGGTTTCTTTGGATAAATACCCGGAAGTGGAATTGCTGGGTTCTTTGTTGTCTCTTGTTATTTGTTTTACTTATTTTTAAATCTTTATTTATTTACAAATCACATACACATATACTTCTGTATTGTACAATATATTGCAAAACGTCCAAGGAAGCTTCTAAGCTTCTATCATTAATTTTAGTGATATTAATTTCTACATCACTGAAAACACAGAAATTTTTCTTCATGTTTTCTTCATGTTGTCATATCTTGCTGGTTGTGATGGATTTATACTATGTTATCTTTTTTCCCACCCTTTCCTTTATTTCATTTATTCTTTATTTTATTTTTACTTTTTATTGAATTTTTGGGGAGTGACATTGGTTAATAAAATTATATAGGTTTCAGGTATACAGTCCTATAATACATCATCTGTATATTGTATTGGGGTGGTGAACACATAATATAGCCATCATTGTAAAGTCTATTTTGTTTGGTAAAAGTATTGCTACTCCAACTTTTTTTTCATTTTCATCATGAAATATCTTTTCCCATCCCTTTACTTTCAGTTTGTGTGTGTCTTTCCATCTGAAGTGAGTCTCGTATAGATAGCATATGTATGGGTCTTTTTTAAAAAAAATTCATTCAGCCATCATATATCTTGATTGGAGCATTTAATTCACTTGCATTTAAAGTAATTGTTGATAGATACGTGTTTATTGCCATTTTATTCATATTTTTATGTTTTTTTCTTCTTAAAGAAGATCCTTCAATGTTTCTTGTAATACTGTTTTGGTGGTGATGAACTTTAGTAGCTTTTTCTTGTCTGGGAAGCTCTTTATCTGTCCTTCAATTCTAAATGATGGCTTGCTAGATAGAGTAATCTTGGTAGCAGGTCCTTGCTTTTCATCACTTTGAATATTTTGTGCCAGTCCTTTCTGGCCTGCAAACTTTCTGTTGAGAAATCAACTGGCAGTCTTATGGGCGATCCCTTATGGGAGATAAGCAGTTAGATAACTAACTGCTTTTAAAATTCTTTCTCTGTCTTCAACTTTTGGTATTTTAATTATGATTAAAATACCTAAAGTATTTTTTGTATTTTTGATAATAGTTATGATAAAATAATTATGATAATTATTTTTTATTCATAATTAAAATACCAAAAATTCAAAGTGTCTTGGTTGGGACTCTCTGTGCTTCTTGGATTTGTATGTCTGCTTTCCTTACCAGGTTAGGAAAGTTTTCCATCATTATTTTTTCAAAAAGGTTTTCAATTCCTTGCTCCTTCTGTTTTCCTTCTGGCACCTTCATGATGCAAATGTTGGTATGCTTGGAGTTGTCCCAGAGATTCCTTAAACTATTCTCTTTTTTTGGATTCTCCTTCTCTTTCTCCTTTTTTTGCCTCTCTTTCTCCTTTTTCTTCTTCCCCTTCTTCTTCTTGCTGTTCTGCTTGGATGTTTTCTGCTTCCTTATCTTTCAGATAGCTGATTTGATCCTCTACTTCATCTATTCTACTGTTGATCCCCTATAATGTATTCATCATTTCAATTGTTGTGTTCTTTGTTTCTGATTAGTTCTTTTTTATGGTTTCTGTCCTTATGTTTCCTATCTTTTTGCTGACATTCTCACTAGTGTTTATCTACTCTTCCCCTTTAAGCATCCAATAACCAAGTTTTGAACTCTGCATCTGGTAGATGGTTTATTTCCATTATATTTTGTTCTTTTTCTGGAGTTTTGTTCTGTTCTTTCATTTGAGAACATGTTTCTTTGTCTCCTCACTTTGGCTGCCTTCCTGTACTTGTTTCTATGTATTAGATAGAGTTGTTAGGTCTCCCAGTCTTGGTGTGCGGGCTGTGTGTACTTTCCTGTTGTAGTTGAGCCTTGATTGCTGCTGTCACATCAGCGGTCAATCCTGCTGGGAAGGATCGACCTCCAGGCTGATCTGCTGTGAGGATTGGCTGCTACTACATGGAGGAACTGTGGTGCAGGGGCTGAATGCACAAAGCAGGACTCATTTCAGGAGGGCTCTGGTGCCTGCTGAGTCTGCCCCTTGAGCATGTGCACATGGAGGTGGTTGGGTGGTGCTCCATTGTGGTCTGGAGCTATCCAACATGTGTGCTGGCTCTGGGACCTCCTGGGCGGTACAGGTGAAGATTAACTGTGGTCTGTGCCCTGCTCTGGGGTCACCTGGCATGAGCTATGTAGTGATCTGAAGATGGCTGCTACTGATACTGGGCTTGCAGGTGCCAGGAAGGGGCCAAGCTGTGAACCAAGGCCAGCTGCTGCTAGTGCTGGATCTGGGGTCACTTAGCAAGAAGTACAGGTTCAGGACATGCCAAAGCCAGATGCTGCCTGTTTGGGATTTGTGAACCTTTGAGGGGTTTTAGGGGAGTCCACAACATGAACCAAGAGAGGCCATTTGTATGGAAAAGCCACAGGAAATGGCTTAGGTGAGCCCACAAATTGGGTAGGGTGGGGTCTTAGAATCACCAGTGTTAGCCAGGTTGCTGGAGACTCAGATATGGTGTCCACCTGCTGGTTCTGTGAGGGAAGGGCTCAGCAAAGAACAATGGCCTTTGCCAGCAGCTCTCTTAAGGAGAAAGCTGCCCCTCAAACCATTGTCCCAAAGGCAGATGATTCAGTAATAGGTCCTTGGTGCCTTTCAAGCTGCTGCTCTAGTGCTGGAGCTCAGAAGGCCCTTTAAGAGGGATGCCTAGGACTCCAGGAGCCCTTTGTGTCACTCAGTCACATTCTCTGCTGGTTTTCCCAGCCAGAAGTTATGGGGACTTCTCTTTCCAGCTTTGGAAATTTGTGCTAGGGGGATCTGGTGTGGGGCTGAGACCCTTCACTTCTCAGGGGGGACCTCTGCAGCTGAGATATCCCTCCTGGTGTTTGATCACCACAAATGGACATGGGACCAGCCCTTTCGGTGTCCCTGCCCCTTCTACCAGTGTCTATGTGGCCTCTTTACAGTCTTAGTTATAGGACTTCTGTTCCACTAGATTTCAGGAGGTTCTGAATGATGTTTGTTCCATAGGTTAGTTGTGATTCTGATGTGGTTGTGGGAGAATGGGAGTACTGCTTTTTGCTGTGTTGCCATCTTGACCAGAAGCTGTGGGATATTTTCTTAATCCACAGACTCATAATGGTTTCTATGACAAATCTATTTTCCACATGGCAGCCAGGGTGATCATTCTGTAACTCAAATACGACCATGCAACTCTTTGGCTTTAAATCTTACTGTGTTGCCAATGACTCTCAGATTAAAGCACAAACTCTTTAACAAGGACTTACAAAGACCCTTTCTACCAGCCTAATATGCCCTGCTCAAGCCTGTTTTCAGCAACTTGAAAATGATTTTCTCTCTATTCTTTGGGCATCTGTGACTAGTATTTCTTATGCATACAGTTTTCTTCGTTCCATCCTCCCCTGTCTTTGGATGACGTCCTTGGGATATAGCTTAAGCATTACCTCCTCCAAGAAGCCTTCCATGAATCTGTGGCCCATGTTTGGTGTCCTTTCCAGGCATTCTCAGTGCACTCCGAACTCCCTGTTGTAGCACTTATTATACCACCCTGTAATTGCCTGTTCACAAATCTGTTAACTGTTTGACAATAGGGATCATGTACCATGCTTGCTCTTGCAGCCCCAGCATGTAGCACAATGCTGAGCAATAAGTAGATGCTCAATAAATATTTGCTAGGTGACTAAAAAGAAAATAACTTGCATTTAGTTATATTTATTAACAATTACTTATTACCTATTAATTTAATTAATAGGTAGCATTTATTGAGCATGCTTAGCATTTTACTTTATCTCCTTTTCCATAGTCCATGAAGGTAGGCATTATCATCCTCATTTACAAATTAAAAACCAAAGCCCCTGATGACTTTAGAGTAATTTGCCCAAAATTATACAACTGGGAGGTGGCAAAGTCAAGGAAAATCCTGGAGCCACCTGAGTAAAAATCCATTTTAATCCCTACACCAGAAAGCTATGCTTTCTGGATTTCCTTGTGCTAACAGAGGCCTCACAGAAGGCAATGGGTGTGTAAGTGGAGAGCAGTCCAGCTAAAGTCAGAGTAACGCTGCACTGAGTCATTATCCTGTACTTACAAAGTCAGCTTCCATTTGCTGGGCCTGAAATGAGGCTCACAACTAAGCTATTTTCTTCACTCTGGTTACCATATATCTCAAAAAGGTTTTCAGAGAGTGAGCCATCTCTGAGGTGCTGACGGAACGCTCCAGCAGTGGGCTCCGGTGGACCGGAGCGGCACTGACTGCTGGTGTCTGCAGAGAGAAGGAAGCCAGGAGCCTGGGAACTGAGTCGTTGACCGTGCTCTGGCAAACGGCATTTGCCTTTTCTTTGTGATCACTAATCCATTTAGGGAGTGACCTTGTTTTTCATCACATTTCAGGAACTGCCACACTGAATCGTGATCCTAGGGTTTACATGATCATTGCAGCTTGGTGGAGATTCTGATAGGCTATTGTTTCAGGGCCATTTGGGGATTTGTAGCCCAGTGATTTGATGTGACTTTGGGGAATTCGATTATGCCGTTTTGGCCCGTGCCTGTCATCTTTATGGCGGATTGAACAGTTAAGTAGAGTGTCTTCCTTCTGTAAAACTGCAGGTACTTGCCAGATTTCACCTTCCTTATTCTTCACTACATCCATCTTCATCTGGAGAGTGGCAGTTGTTGGCTCTTTTGTAATGGGAAGGACAATGGAGGCCAGAGAGGCTAATTGGCTTACCTTAGTGAAACATCCAGGTTAGAGTAATTCATTGTCACAGGATTATGTTTCTGAGGTAGACTCTTTCATCTTACTGGGGAAGCGATGCATGCCTTATATTTAAGGGTCAATGAACTGCCATGTTTATGCATTTATTCAAAAATTACCTATTGTGATAATACTATGTGCCAGGCACTGGGGATAAACTGGGGAACAAGGCAGGCAAACCATCAAGAATTTGAGATTCTAATTAAAGAGGGAGAACAGACCAAAAAATGTAAATATATACATGGCTTTTTGTTTCAAATGCTAATTTTCTATGGACAAAATAAAAACACAGTAATAGTATATGAAGAGTGCCTAGGGTAGACGAAGAGGGAATCATCATGAGGCTTCTATTAGATGGTATCATGGAAGATAAAAGCAGTAGGAGGAAAGAGAGCCAACCTTGAGAAATTTGGGGAAGAGCTCTCCAGGCAGAGGGAATAGCAAATGGAAAGGCCCTGAGGCTAGAACAAGATTGGCACATTCGAGGAAAACAGTGCTGAGTCCTTAGGGGTTTTTAAGCAGAGGAGTAATGAGAATCTCTTTTGTTATAACAAGATCTCTCTGATAACCATGTGGATGGGAACTGAGGCAAAGGATGGCAAAAGATGAAACAGGGGAACAAGAAGAGAGTATTGCAGTGGTCCAAGGCTAGATAATTTTGCTTGAGTAATTACTGTGTTTAAGACACTGTGAGTGCTTTCCATACACAATTCGTATTTAATAGTCAAAAAATCCTGCAGTTTAATTACCACCGTCTTCTTTCAAATAAAGAAACTAGAGTCTAAGAAGTTTAAACATCTTACCAAAGGCCACTTAACCTAAGTGGCAGAACCGGGGTTTAATTTCAAAGGCTACACTGTTACTTTTTCTTTTTTAAGGTTCTATAATAGGTTTACTATCTGGTGGCGCTAGTGTCCCCGCCACTGCAGTGCAGTGCCAGTGCTGGTCTTCTTTTTCAGGATTTTACTAGCTATTCATATTTGTTTTTTTTTTAATTCAGTTGTATTTTTTCCATTACCATTTAGCCTGCTTAATGGATTTGCACATGGAAGTCCTGTAGAAGCTTTTCATAGTTATGTCTAAAACCAAACTCACTGTCTCCTCTCTTAAACCTTTCCTTTTGGTTCCTCAGTTATTTTAATGGCATCACCATTAACCAACCATCTAGGCCAGAAGCTCTCATGTGTTCTTAACTCTGTCTTTACATTGTGCTTTTCTTCATTAGTCTGCATCAGATTTGTTGCATCATTTTATCCATTTTTACTCTGTTATCTATCCAATTTCCATGCCTATGATCAATGTCTTGGCTTGGGCCAATTCACCTTTTCCAATAGCTTCCTATTAGTTCCCTTATTCCAGCCAATCTCTCCCCTCTCCAATTTATTTTCATCCAGCTTCTAGGTTGAGTTCTCATCTTAAACCTAGGTTACATTATCCCTGTTCTCCAAAATCACTCTGTGGTCCCCATTGACCCCAGAATCAAGTTCATTATCTCTAGTATGTTAATTGATTTACCAGTATTGAGTGGTTCATTTGTTGCTCAGCTGACTGCTTGTTATTGTGATATTGAATGAAATTTGTTTTTGCAGTCGATAACTCTGACTACATATAACTAGTCACACGAGGAGGAAGGTTAGAAACACATGGTCTGGCATATTCCTGATTGAACTGTTTAGAAGTCCAGCATGAATTGTGCTAACTATCCAATGAGTGAGCTCAGC
This sequence comes from Carollia perspicillata, assembly GCA_004027735.1. Classification (NCBI taxonomy): domain Eukaryota; kingdom Metazoa; phylum Chordata; class Mammalia; order Chiroptera; family Phyllostomidae; genus Carollia; species Carollia perspicillata. The sequence goes on from PVKM010027397.1 coordinate 7,984, forward strand.
ATTCAAAGGCCCATAACGTATTTCCATAGCCTCCTGTTAGAGCTTGTTGACCCAACAGCTCTGGAAGGTCACTCAGCTGGACATATTTTTGTTGGATTAAATTGTATGGATGGGACATCAGGAAAGGCCTGAGCTCTAAGGCAGATGATGTACAAACTAGCCACAAACTCTCTTAACCTCTTAATGGGACTCCAGAGGGGGAAGGCAGCCAATTATTATGGATGGGAATTATTTAATTAAAAAGTAAATGGAAATTTCTGGACAGAAGGAAATGCCTATTCATCATGAGACTTTTTCCTAACCCTGCATTGTACTGTTATAGGCAACAAACAGCTACTTGTGGGTGAAGCAGTGAATAAACAAAAGATTAAAAAAACAGCGGAACTGTGTGGTTATTTTCTGAGTTGAATTTGTAGAGCTGTAATTCAGTGATGCAAATCTGGCTGTCAACACACAGCCAGCAGTCTGTCTTTAAGCACTTCCAGTTAGGAGGCAAATGTATGCTGAAGCATTTTCTGACCTTGTCGTACTAAGGATTCCTTAAATGTCTGACAGTTTTTCTGGCCTACTAGGTAATTAGTGAAAACATTAATGGATATATTTGTTTTATCATTTTTCATTGAAGAAAATAATACATTTGAGGCCGTTGTCAGTGATGCCAAGGGAGAGAAATTAAATTTATTTCTGTCCACTTTAAGAACTATGCCAGCTGTTTCCTGTGTTATTTTATAGAATAAATAATAGTTTTTAAAGATAAGGTAGAATAGTTCCATTATTTCCACATTTAATTTTAAGATGTAGTATGATTTTACTGTCTGTACTACAAGTGAATTATGATTTTCCACAATCTCTTAAGCACTATATATATGTAGATATAGATATCGATATATATTGCTGACAAACTTGTAATGTACAAATAATACTATAACAACAATAACAGAAGTCAAACAAGAAAAAAAGTGTATATATATCTCTAACCTTGCCATTCTGAAACCCAGCTGTTTTAATGTTCCTTCTTCTAGTTACTGTCAATATGTTACATAATTTTTGTATAGTCGTAATCTTAGCACAGATGTAAGTTTACAATCAGTTTTTTTTCCTAATGTTACATAAGCCTTTTTTTCTTAGCCACTTTGCATTTTGAAATCTTAATGTGCTTTTGTAATAGAATTGCCAGGCAGTAATAGATTTCTTCAAAAAGATTCACTAAGTTCTGGAAGCAAAAGGTTTTCATTGCTATTCTTAACATTATCATATTGTGGTTAATCGTACTTTTATTGTTTCAACTAAGACAGCAGTCTGCCGGAGGCCAAATAAACCTCCTAAGATGAACAGTCATAGGAGGCCGAGGAACCCACCACAATCTCTGAGTGCTGAGATGACTTCAGTTCCCCTTTCAAGTTCTGTAAGTGTAGAAAGCTCTTAGATTTTAACTTCCAGGCATTGAAACTCCTGCTGAATTGAATAACCAACAAAGGGATGGCATCTAAGGCCCTGAGGTTTGCTACCTCTCCTAGGTACTCCATAAAAGAAAGGCCCTTGATGGTAGTATACATTCTAGTGACAATGTAGAACCTGTGGTTCACCTGGTCATCCCCAGGTTGCCAAGCTGATCCACCAAGGGAAAGAACATTCTGTTATTAGAAGCGAAGGGAGGTGTTAATGAAAGGGCTTACCTTTCTTTGGTAAGGCAATCTTAGGGAGTTATAGGGATCGTCCATCTGCTTTTCCTCATATTAGTCCAGGATTGTATAGGATTTCCCATCATTAAGTATTTTCCCATTAGCAAATACCAAGAGAATTATTCTGAAAACATTCTCTAGAACAAAATGTGAGCTGATTCAGTGGAGAGAGAGAGAGAGACCCGGGGGAAGGTGACATGGTAGGAAGGGAGCATGCAGAACCACGTGGCCTGCCCCAGGAGCCCTTACATCACAGCACATGGTCCGAAGATTATGGAAGGTCACATCTTGGTGAGAGGTCCAGTTAGGCATCTGTGTGTGCATCTACAACACAGAGAATTAAGACGGGCTGAAGCGGGCAAGGGAGATGGCCCTCTCTCAGTGTGTCTCATTTGACACATGAGACGACCTTCAAGATCTCTGTTCTGTACTTTCCACTTACTAGTCCAGTTTGTTCTAGGACTTAATGTACTAATTTTCATAACCCTTGTTAATTTTAAGGTTATCGTCATTGCTGTCATCACCTCCATCAGCCTCAACTACAGATTACCAAATGTCCTTGGTCAATGAGGCCTGCATTAATATGAATTTTACCCCAGATTCATCTAGTGTATGAAAAATGAGTATTGCTAATAACAGTTTACCAGTATTCATGCATGAGGCTGGTAATCTGGCCCCCACTAAAGCACAAATGAAATGGCTAAATGACAAAATCCCGGGTGATAGCACAGAAGACAAGCTGATATGCTAATCCCTGTGTACCCTGACCGTTGCTGGGCTGCCCCTGTTTCCTCGTTCGCTCATTCACTGGGCAGATTTTACTGAGTGTCTCCTCTGTGCCGGGCACTGTGCTAGGGGTTGGGCTATACGCATGAGCAAAGCAGGCCAAGTCCTGCTCCCAAGGAAACTTCGACCTGGTGAAGAAGACAAACATAATCTAAAAATCTTGTAAGAAATGCAAAATTAAATATCTGATGGGTTCAAGGAAGGAGGGCGCAAAGCGGCTGAGAGTAGCAGACGGAGGGCCAGCGACCTGTCAGGGAAGCCTTCTCCAGGAGGGGATGATTGACCCAAGGTTGGAAAAAGAATAGTGAAAAATAGCTGACATCTACTGAATGGCCGTTATGTACCAGGCCCAGATTTTAGTGCTTTATATTAATTGTCTGCAAGGTGTGGACTCAACCTAACATACAGGTGAGAAAGCTTAGGTTTGAAGACATTAGTAGGTTGTTTAGCATCATCCAGCTGGTGAGTAGAGGCATGGGGATTGGACTTCAGTTTGATTCCAAAGCCTGGAGACCTAACCAGTCAGATATCTCCCATCTTGCCTGAAACAGAAGTTAACCAGGTGAAGAGAATGGAGGGAAAAGTGTACTGGGTAGGTGGAACAGCATGTGCAAAGCACAGAAGTGGAAGAGAGTTGGAAGTATTTAAGGAAGTGAAGGGAGGCCAGGGTGGCTGGGGCTGCAGGTGGGCAGAGAGTGTGAGGGAGGCTGGAAGGGCACAGGGCCAGGCCATGCAGGGCCTGGACAGTCGTGTCAGACTTTGGCCCTGCCCAGTAAGAAGCTACTAAGCAGGGGTGGCCACAATCAGACTTGAATTTTGAAATGGTCACTCTGTCTATAGTACAGAGCTTAGTAGGGGGCAAAGGCAGATTTTAGTGAATTAAAACCTTTTGGTGGGGGTTGGGGTGGGAGGTTTGAGAGCAATGGAGGTGCTGAGCTAAGTCCTAACTTTATGACTTCAGCAATTTGGTGGATAATGATATCCTTTCTTTAGGAGGGAACAGTGGGAGATGACATTGTTTGGAGGAAAATATGCTGAATTTGATTTAGGCAGGTTGAGTTTGAGTGCTTTTCTGACACCCAGGTGGAATTGGATTTTTTTTTAAAAATCCTCATTGGAGGATAGTTTATTGATTTCAGAGAGAGAGGAAGCGGGAGAGAGAAAGAGAGAGAGAAAAACAATTGGCTGCCTCCCATACACGCCCCAATGAGGGACTGAACTACAATCTAGGTATGTGCCCTGACCAGTAATCAAACCTACAACCCTTTGGTGCATCGAACAACATCCAGCCAACTGAGTCACCTGGCCAGGCAGATTGTTTTATATGTAGCTGAAGAGCACAGGACGAGGTTAGGGCAGGAGATAGGAATGTGTGAGGTACCTGAAGGAGAGGTGGCAATTGTGCCCATAGGCATGGGCCAGATGGTTGGGAAGAGGGCCTTTGCATTTTCGCCCTCACTCCCAACACGTTCTTCTTTTGAACTTGTCTTTGAGGAGCATGCACCCTTCTCCTTGCCAAGGTAACCCCTCTATCTGCAAACCTGATTCCTTCCTCCCCTCCCCAGTCGATCCTTCCCTCTTCATTTACATCTTCATTTTACATCCCTCCATCAAACTCCCTGCAGTCTGCTTCCTGGCTATGCTCTTGCTCACCCTGTACTTTCTTAAGTGCTGGCTTTTCTGTTTTCGACCTCCCTGAAGTTTCTTTTCAGCAGCGACCATTGACCCCATCAGCACTACCTCCAATGGCTAATCTCATCTCAGCCTGCAACTCTTAGCATCTGACGGTTGATGCCTCCTCCTTTAGACCTTCTCTGGGTTCCCTGGCACTGTGCTATCTTGACCCTCAACTCTTTTTTCATTTCTTCTGTCTTCACATATTCTTTCTCTGCTTCTACCGTGTAAATCTAAATATCCGCCAGGAGTGTTTTCTTCTTCCTCCTTCTATACCTACACTTGCCGTCTCATCTATTTTAATCCCGTGCGTGGCCTTAATGACCACCCTCTTGTGGACAGCACCCAAAATGAATACCCCAGACCTAAAGCTTAACTGCACGCTAAATACTCGCCCCCTCCCCACATCCTGCTGGCACCCCAACTCAGCCTGGCCTATATCAGATATTTTCCTTCCATTCTCTGTAATCCTCTTCAGTGTCAACATAGTTAGTGCCCTATTCTCTCTTGCCTGGGACTTTTGCATTTGACTCCTAGGCAGTTTTTCTCCCTTATTTCTTCTTGCACTGAATGAATCCTATTCATCTGCTCTAAATGAATCATGTATTTAAACTAGATTATATATCCTCAGCCCAAAATCTTTAATAATCCTCTATTGTCACTAGGTTAACGACTGTACATGAACCTAGTTTTAAAGACACTTTTAACATGGTCCTGGCATAGACCGCCAGCCTTATTTCCTACTTTCTCCTGACATATAGCTTCTGAGCCAACTGTGCCTGCCTCTCCTTCAGGCTCCATGACACTTAAAGAAGGCATCTGTATTCCCAGAATCCTAGTATCACCTATAATTCACATCTGGAATGTAGTAGGTGCTCACTTAAGTTTTGCTGTGCTCATGAAAAAGTATTTGCTAGTTCCTACAAATGTCTGATGCTTCCAGTCTTTGCCTTTGCTCATGATGCACTTCCTACCTGGAGAGAACTTCCTCTTTTTGTCTTAAGAAGTAAGATGATATATATTATAGTTCCATTTTAAATTGTGCATTATATAGATTTTCATTATTATTTTACTTGTTTATAAAAAATCCGTTCAACATTTTGGACTCATTTTCAATGCCACTTTCTTCATGAAACCATCTTCATTCCTTTAATTTAAGAACTATCCCTTGTCCTGGCTGGTGTGGTTCAGTGGATTGAGCACTGGCCTACAGGCCAAAGGGTCACTGGTTCAATTCCTAGTCTAGGACATATGCCTGGGTTGCAGGCCAAGTCCCCAGTGGAGGATGTGTGAGAGGCAACCACACATTGATGTTTCTCTCCCTCTCTTTCTCTTTCCCTTCCCCTCTGTGGAAATAAATAAATAAAACCTTAAAAAAAGAGAACTATCCCTTTTTGGAACCTTCAAAATCTCTCTCTTTCCTTTCATTTAAAAAATTATTTTAAATACCAGAATGGGATGCAGGGAAATGTCAAGGGAAATATGGTCCCTGGTCTAATATCTATGCTGTGTTTGATCACTAGGTATACGTTTTATTATAATCCCTTTGATTCTAAACAGGAATTTGAAGACCTGTCATCTCTCCCTGTGTCCAGTCCTCCCAAATCCCTTCCCAGCAATCACTTACTTCGTTCGACTTTATAAGAAACTGGGCTGTATCTTGCTCAGGTTTAGGTCCCCTGAAGCACCGAACAGGATGCCTTGCCCACAGTAGGTTCTCAATATTTGTGGACCTGAATTATGTGAGATGATGCAGATGGCCGCCAGTGTCTCCTATCACAAGTAGAAAACGAGTCAGAGATTTGGAGTTGTGTCTATTTTGCTTCCTTGCCCAAAAAGAAAGCAACAACGCTCCTGTCATAGAACCAGCAAAAGGAGCAATGCAACCATAAGTCCCACAATGAGTAACTGTCCCACAATGAGTAGCTGTCTCTGCCACTCAGTTTGGGGAATAAATGAAATTAAGACATTACAAAGGTGGAAACATGAATACTATGCAAACATAAGCATGTTTCTTGTGGACCTAATCTCCGTGTGATCTTTCATTTCCAACCCGCTGCTCTGCTGGATTCCAGTCGCCAACCAAGTCCAGGGCAGGCACTTCAAACATATCGCAGCCTTGTTGCTACCACAGCGGCTGGAAAGTGAGTTACATAAAATTAAGCTTTGTTTTCAGAATCCTGTCTTTGTTATTTGAAGTTGGTCCACTCCTCAGTCAGTTAAGAGAGAGGGGTATAATTCCCAAATCCTCCTAATTATCCCCATGGTTATAAAATGTTTCAGACCTGGTAGGAGTTTTCTCTCTAGGGTATGATCTACCCCTTCCCTTTTTAAAAAATAAACAGAGAGAGTTGGCCAAAATCTTAGGATGAAAAAAATAACCTTGATGAAAGAGTTCTGGAGAGCTCTCCTGAAGCAGCCGCTGAATTACAGGAAAAACATTTATGGGGAGTAACCACAAGGCATGGGAAGCAGGGTCTAACTTGGTCATCAATAAGTCCATTGTTTCTATCTGAGAATTTTATTTCTTCATGGAAGTCCTCTTAAAGGGCTAAGGCCTTCAGAGCACTACTTCAGTGCTGTCCTGTGTCCTAGACAGTGGCTTTGGCAGTGGGTGGGAGGAGAGCCTTTGCTCTTGCAGGGAGCAGAGCCCGTCACCGCGTCAAGGGGTCCATCTGCAGGCAGGTGGACTGCAGGTCACGTGTCATTTCAGAGTCCGGAGATGCAAGAGTGAGGACCATCAGCTCTTAAGTGGGAAGCATACTATTTCATTTGTTTGCCCCCAGGGTATTTATTTGTAAAATAGGCACAATAACTCCTGGGTCCAGCCTCCGTAACCAAGTTTCTACATTGATCAAATCAGAAATGACAAGGAGAAAAAGCAAAGCCAAAACTGTTATCAAAGCATTTTGAGTTACTGAAAATGGCGTAGGAATAAAATGTGCTCTTAGGCTTTCATTTCATTTTGGAAGAGGCAATACCATTTTCTGATTGTTAAGTACCTCCCTCCCCCGCAAATTAATGAGAGACATCCTAGTGCTCCGAGCCCTTAGGGCAGAGTGAGTGTGAACAGCCTGGATGGCCTGCGTTCTGTGAGTTGCAAATGGTGGTGAAAAGAAGCCCAGTTCTAGGACGTCCTTCCTGGGATTGAAGTCCTTGCCCAAACACGATTATGCAATGTTTTGAGACTGAGTTCCAAGATCTCTTGAACTGCTTAAGAGATATTTTGTTTATTAAATAATTTTCTGAAATATACCAGATTTTAGTGACTCACAGTTTCATGCAAACATATGTATGGCATTCAGAGTTATACAGTTAGAGAGGGAGAGGCCATCCAGTGCACCCTGTGTTTCACAGGAAGGGAAACCGGGTGCCGGGAAGTCTAAGTGATTTGCCTGGAGCTTTACGATGTATCCACGGGAAAGTGGGGGCTATACCCCAACCCGCCAAGCTTCCCAGCTCATTGCTTTTTCTTTGGAACACATTTTTTCAGAACTATTCTGACTACATATTTTATTTTCATGCTCAATGCTAAATCCTTGGAAGAATAGCAGGAATGTTCCCCCCACCATGGTTTCAAAATAAGAGAAACATTTTATGCATTGTAATATACTGTGCTTTTAAGATGTAGAATTCTCTGTAAAATTTATAAGCCATAAAATGCTTTCAAATACATTCAGCCTTTATAAGCGAAGACTGTTATTAACACCAGGTATGAAACCACCAAGTAGGAGGAAGTGGCTTGGTCAGGGTTACTAAAAATCAAAACTGGGACTTAAGAAAATCTGGGTTTTCAGTTCTATTCTTGGGGTTTCTACGCTACCTGAATGTTGTTACCTAGGTGTTTTTATGTACATGTCCGTGACTATTACTCATGGAGATGAGACTCTTCCCGCCACCCCTCCCACCTTTGTATGGCTCTAAACTGGAGCGTGGCTGAGGCCCAGTGTTCCTTAAATGTTGCCGTCATGCCTCTGGGACAGGCTGATCTGAAGTGGATCCAGTGCTCCGGTTCATCACAGAACCTCACTTCCTCCAGAAGGGCCAGACCTAAGTATCAATAGCAGTGGTAATAATAATAGTAATAATGTTGATGTTTATCAAATACGTACTATTTGAAGACACTTTCCAAGTATTAACTGATTTGGTTTTCCCAGCAAGCCTGTGAAGTGGGCACTATTATTGTCTCAATCTTATAGATGACGAAGCCGGGGCACAGGGCGGTGGCAGTTACTTGTTCCAGGTGACGTAGCTAGCAAAAGTCCAGTCCGTGAAATTTGCATTTTTGTTTTTCTTATTAAAAATGTTTACAATGATTATTTCCACTTAGTAACCGCAGCTATTCAACTCTTTGTCTTTGGGCAAAGATCCTCCCCTCTTCGAAGCTCCGTTGCTCAGTTCTAGAACTATTGGACTGAACCAGTTGTCTTGCAGGTTTGCTGTAGTCGTACACGTCTAGCACCTGTCACATCCTCTCACATCCTACCTTATGCTCTTTGGACCCAGGCTATCCAATCGTGTCCTATTCTACTCTTTCCCACTTCATCTTACCCTATTTCCAGTGATAAACAGAAGTCATATAGCATTATTACTTTTATTTCTATACAAACATCGGGTGTGTTAACCTTTCAAAACATTTTCACTTGGGGAAAAAAAGAGGGAAAGAAAATAGCCACTCCTTTTCTCCTCTCTCCCACTTCTTAAAATATTCATTTTAGCAAATCCTTTCCCCCAAGGTAACACAAAATGCACTACGAATGACTATAAAGTCCAGAATCCCACAGTTCTTTCCATTGCCCTAACATGTTTACAGAGACAAAACAGGTAAAACTGAACACAAGGGCAACCTGAAATGGGGAGGCTGAAAGGTGATGTCACCAAATAAACATCAAGGTTTGCGCCCAGGCCTCTGTAGAAGAGATGAGCCTCGCCGCCTGCGTGACACAGTGGGAGTGTGTTCTGGGTGCGCCGTGTTATTTGAATGTAAGGCCTTTCACAACATCAGCTACTGCAGGGCCACCCTCCTTGCCACACATGGAGAGTGACATCCCAGAAACTCTCTCCACCTGTCATTTGAGATGCCCAGCGGTGAGTTCCATGGTGCACTTTAGTGTGGCTCACAGCTAAATCATCACAAATGATAATTTTCTTGATTTAGAATCAATTCAAGATGTTAAAGTTGCACCTTTTTATACGTGGAAGAGTTTTATGAAGTGCCTTACCAAGCTTTGAAATCAACTTAAGTATGAAAGCAAAAGGAGAGTTCAAACCATCTGGAGCGGCTTGATCCTGTAAGGAACAGAAGTAGCTATTTACTTGTGTATTTGACATTCCAGCTACAAGGGGTTAAATTCCTGCTGGAGCTGATGCTTTATCTTCCTTGTGAATTAAGCACTAAAGTATGTGCACTGCATCATTCTCCTCACACGCCTAGCTCTTCCTTTATTATGCCTTGTCTCCACTTGCCTGCAGACAGATTTGTCCATATTTTGCTTCTCGCTGTGAATAATCACGATCGTGGATGATGAGAGAGCATCGGTTAATGAGACGGCCGTGAGATGTTGAGAAAGTTCTATTTTGCTGATAAAGCCATGACTGTCTCTTTTATAATGTAGCTTTTATCTTCTGACAGAAAGCTTGACTCTCACGTCTCTTCTTGCTCCATGTTTTTATTAATGGTTGGAGGTTACTATTCAAAGATTTAATTCTCCGGTCGTGGAGAGCTGGGTTTAGATGGGCCCCCGGGTGGGCATTGCTCCCTGCTACTCTGTAAGCGTCTCTCACAGCCCTGTTATAGAACAGGGTGCTGAATTGTCCTCCTGGAGGAGAGAAAGTTTTGTCCTTACATCATGTAATTAACTGACTGTGTGTCAAATGCACAACTGGATTCAGAACGGGCTTCTGTCATGTAGAAAGGTGTGTGAGTGTTGAGTTTAGCACAGGTCATTTCCTGTAGCCGCCGAAAGGCCTGCTAAGTGAGGTCATAATGACCTTAACCCCGCTTTCTAGTTCAGTCGATAACCCAGAGGCAAAGGTAATTACTTGATGTCTAATCACTACTTGAATTTTCTGCTTCACTGTATTTATGTAGTTAGAGGAAAACAAATCTTGCAATATGTACGTGCTTTCCATCAAGGATGTAACACAAATGTAAACAAAGTGTCCTTTGAAGTCAGTATTTGCTAGGGGAAGAAAGCATAGGGTGTTCTTGCTATTATTTGTGGTACATAAGGCTTCACAAAATAGCAAAACAGTGGACTTGCCATGTATTTATACACAGATACTATGAAGTGTAACAGCAGAAAGTGGGGCTATATTTTAATAAAGTCAAATTCAGACATGCTTTGAGAGGCAAGAAGTTTTGTACTTATACATCTCATAGGTGGAGTTTTCCGTTTGTTTTTTTCATGGGGAAAAAGCAGCAAAATATTTCATTAGAAAGTAAAATTGTGTCTTTACTGGATTTCCTTCAGATGAAACTGAATGGATGAATAATGTATATGTCTTATGCCAATAAAAAAAAAGCCTGTGGTTTCTACGGCTCTGATTTAAGGAGCCAAATGACACTTGAAGGCAAAGAAGATGGAAAACAAAAGAATAAATGAGTGGAAAATTCCACAACTCAAAATCCCAAGGCTCTCTCAAGGACAAGATTGTTACTTGAGAAGGCTCTGTGGAAT
>PVKM010027398.1:0-18813 GCA_004027735.1 Carollia perspicillata
TTTGAAGTCCCTCGGCTGAACAAAGTAGGGTGATACCAGAGGGCACTATAGCAGTAGTTTACAGTGTGAATTTCACCTGGTTCTGTCATTTCTGAGCTATGTGAGTATAAGGCTCACTGTGCATCATCAGTGCTGCATCTATAAAATATAAATAATAATGGTACTTACATAAAGAGTATAATGAAAATTAAGTAAAATAGTCCACACAGAATGCTTAGAGCAGTGTCTGGTGCTCTGCAAAAAAAGAGGGAAATGTCTGTTTAGTCAGCTTTTATACTTATTCCCACTCTCCATGTCCCAAATTCTTACTTTTTACCATGACAGACTATCAGATAAGGACTACGGCAGAAAAGCTTATACTGACCAATATGACTTAGTTGGTTGGGCACCATCTCACAAAGCAAAAGGTTGCTGGTTCAGTCCCCAGTTAGGGCACATGCTTGGGTTGCAGGTTTGATCTCAGTTGGGGCACATATGGGAGACAACTGTTTGATGTTTCTTTCTCACATAGATGTTTCTCTCCTTCTCTTTCTCCCTCCCTGGCCCTCTCTATAAAAATAAACAAATAAATAAAAAATGTTGAAAAAGAACTAAGGGATAAAAGCTGAATTAATCCTCAAATAAAGATTAGTTCCTGATTTCTGTTTCTGAAATGTCATTTTTGGTATACAATAATGTCTTCCATTTCTGAATATTGACTTTATATCCTGCTGTTTTACCAAATTGACTTATTAGGTCAAGTAGTTTTTTGATGGAGTCTATAGGATTTTCTATGAACACTGTTAATATAGACACCGACCTGCAGTGTTCGCATCATTATGGATGAAATGAGACATTCACATGGACTACCAAGTCCAGTGGAGGAAAAGGGACAGCATGGTTTTTCTCTCAAGGGGAGCAATAGGTCACGGCCCTTGTTGTGACCGTCCTTTATTGGGTTTCTTGGCATATTACATTATGGTCCTCATTTACTATGCACAGGTTGCTTTAGGTGGCTAACTGTTACAGAAAACAAAGGAGCCAATGCTACTAATCACATCACAGAAGAGGGATATTTTCAAATGAAAAGAGCAAAAGTAGTTGGACTGGTTATAATCATCCTAGGAAGGCGTAGCATGGATTTTGGGAAGTTATTTTGCAGTAAATGTTTGCCACAAATCTGGGTGAGGGAGATTTTTTTTTTTTTTTTTTTTAGCAAAAAGCAAGACTCAAAGCAGCCTAGGCATATTGCAGGCCTGATTACCCATGGAAGAACCTATCTGTGGGCATAGGTCCTAAGCATCTCCAAGTGGGAGCTGGGCCCACACTATGCAAAAGAGTCTGCTATAACTATCATGTCATCTGCAAACAATGACAGTTTTGCTTCCTCCTTTCCAATTTGGATGCCTTTTATTTCTTTTTCTTGTCTGATTGCAGTGGCTAGGACATCCAATACGATATTGAATAAGAGTTGTGAAAGCAGACATCCTTGTCTTGTTCCTGATCTTAGTGGGAAAGCTTTTAGTTTTTGCTCATTGAGTATGATGTTGGTTGTAGGTCTCTCATATATGGCCTTTATTATGTTGAGGAATGCTCCCTCTATTCCCACTTTGCTGAGTGTTTTCATCATAAATGGGTGCTATACCTTATCAAATGCTTTTTCCAAATCTATTGATACGATCATGTGATTTCTTCTTTTGTTTTGTTTATGTGGTGTATTATGTTTATTGATTCATGAATATTGTACCATCCTTGAATCCCTGGGATGAATCCCACTTAGTCATGGTGTATGATCTTTTTAATGTATTGCTAGATGCAGTTTGCCAATATTTTGTTGAGGATTCTAGCATCTATGTTCATCAGCAATGTTGGCTTGAAGGTTTCTTTCTTTGTTGTGTATTTATCTGGGTTTGGGATTAAGATGATGCTGGCTTCATAAAGACTTTGGGAGTCTTCCATCTTCTTGGATATTTTGGAATAGTCTGTGATGCGTGGGGGTTAGCTCTTCCTTAAATGCTTTGTAAAATTCTCCTGTGAAATCATCTGGCTCAGGGCTTTTGTGTGTTGGGAGTTTTTTTATTACTGCTTCAATTGTGTCAGCTGTTATTGGTCTATTCAGGCTTTCTGCGTCTTCTTCATTGGGTTTTGGAAAATTATATTTTTCTAGAAATTTGTCCATTTTACCTTTGTTTTCAAATTTCTTGTCATATAGTTCTCCGTAGTAATTTCTTACAATCTTTTGTATTTCTGTGGTATCAGTTGTAATCTCTCCTCTTTCATTTGTCATTTTTTTAAATTTTGGTCCACTCTCTTATTTCTTGATGAGTTGGTTTAAAGGCTTGTTAATTCTGTTGATCTTTTCAAACAACCAGGTCCTGGATTTATTGATCCTTAGAATTGTGCCTTTAGTCTCTATGTCATTTAATTCTGCTCTGATTTTGGTTATTTCCTTCCTTCTACTTGCTCTGGGCTGTCTTTGCTCAGCGTAACTAGCCATCAGAAACATGCATGTTAAAACCACAATGAGATACCACTTTACATCAGTGAGAATGACCATCATAAACAAATCAACAAATATCAAGTGTTGCAGAGGTTGTGAAGAAAAAGAAACCCTACTGCACTGTTGGTGGGAATGCAGACTGATGCAGCCACTGTGGAAAATAGTATGGAATTTCCTCAGAAAACTAAAAATGGAACTGCCTTTTGACCTGGCAATTCCACTGCTGGGAGTGTATTCTAAGAACTCTGAAACACCAGTCCAAAAGAAACCATGAACCCCAGTGTTCATAGCAGCACAATTTACCACAGCCAAGTGCTGGAAACAACTTAAGTACCCATCATTAAATGAATGGATCAAAAAACCATGGTACATTTTACAGATGCAATACTATGCAGCAGAAAGAATGAAGGAACTCCTACCCTTTTCGACAGCATGGATGGAACTGGAGAGCATTATCCTAAGTGAAATACCGTATGATCTCACCTATAAGTGGAACCTAATCAACAAAACAAGTAAGCAAAACATAATCATAGACATTGAAATTAAGAGCAAACTGACAATAACCAGGGCTGAGGTGGGAGGAGATAGAATGGGGGGAAAAGGGGAAAGGGTTTTTCAGGGAAAGGGAACAACTATGAAGGACACATGGACAAAACCAAGGCTGGGTGGGATCAGGGGAGGGTGTTGGGGATGGCTGAGGTTGGGGGGTGTGGGGGTGGAGAAATGCAGACAACTGTGCTTGAACAACAATAAAAAATCCTCATAATAAAGAACAAAGAAAAATGAAGAAAAAGCCACAATACTTGGGAATAGAGAAAATATCAAAGAGGAAGATGAGCAGAATTTGATGTTTTATAGCCAGACTGTCCAATATGGCAGCCACTAGACACGTTTGTATTTATATTTAAATTAATTTGCATAAAATTAAATTTACAATTTAATTCCTCAGTCATACTAGGCATTTATCAGTGTTCAGTGACCACAGTGGCTAGTGGATACCATATTGGACATCCCAGCTCTAAATCATCAAATTCCAAGGCTGCCGCATTCTCACCAGCCCTAAGTCTAGCGGTTTAATAGCTTGTTAATTTTCACCAAATAGTATTCCATTGTTACTCACTTTGAGTATCCATTCACCTATTGAAGAACATCTTAGTTGTTTTCAGTTTGTAGTGAGTAGAAATAAAGCAGCTATAAACATTCCCATGCTGGGTTTTGCGTGGTCATGGATTTTCATATTTGTGCAGTAAGTACAGAGAAGTATAGTTGTTGTAACATATAGTAAACCTATTTTAGCTTTGTAAGAAACAGTAACACACTTCCAAAGTGGTATCTCACCGTTACTTTAATTTGCATTTCCCTAATGACAAATGATGTTTAATATATTTTCAAATGCTTATTTGCCATCTGTATATCTTTCCTGGGTGAGGTGTCTTCAGATCTTTTTTCCATTTTTTCATTGGGTTACTTGTTTTCTTATTGTTGCATTTTAGTATATATATCTTATATATTGTAGATACAAGTCCAACATGAGGTACGCATTTTGTAATATTGTCTTTCAGTATGTGGTTTGTTTTTTTATTCTCTTAGCAGTGTCTCTTGCAGAACAAAAATTTTTAATTTTAATTAAGTCAATTAACTGTTTTCATTCCACATATTGTGTGTTGGGTGTTATATCTAAAAAATTTATAATTTTGCCTTTTATATTTAGGTCTATGGTACATTTTGTGATAGCATTTGGGAAATTTATCAAAGATCTAAGTTCATTTTTTAAATATAAAGACATTGAATTGCTCCCACACCAATTTTCTAAAAAAACTATCTTTTCTCTACTGCATTAATTGGCACCTTTGTCAAAGATCAATTGATTATATATGTGTAGTTCTTTTTATGGTCCCTTGATCTATGCCAGTACTGTATTGTCTTGATTTCTGTAACTTCACAGCAAGTCTTAAGGTGAGATATTTTGAGTACTCCAATTTTGTTCTTCTTCACTATTATTTTGCATATTCTATATTTTTCATTTTTATATAATTCTTAGAATTAGTTTGTTAGTATCTACAAACTTTCTTTTTTGAATTTTTATTGGAATTTTGTTGAATCTATAGATCAAGTTGGGAAGAATTTCTCTAATGATAATTTTGAATCTTCTGATCTAGGAACATAGAATATCTCTCTACTTATTTATATCTATTTTTAATTCTTTCATCAGAATTTTGTAATGTTTTGTACATAGATCATGTAAATATTTAGTTAAACTATACCTAATATTTTTCTTTCTTTTTTAGTGCAACTGTGAATGGTATATTTTTATATTTCAAATTCTTAAAGTTTATTGCAGGTACATAAATTTTATTGCAAAAACAGCAATTGATTTTGTACCTTGACCTTTTATCCTACAACCTTGCTATACTCTCTTATTAGTTCCATTAATTTTTTGTTGATTTTCTGATATTCTAAGTAGATAATCATGCCATCTATGAACAAAGACAATATTATTTATTTTTCCCCAAGGAAAGAAATAAATTTTTTTCTTGTCTTACTGAACTTACTAGGATTCCAGTATTATATTGAATAGGAAGGATGAAAGAGACATCCCTGCTTTGTTTCTGATCTCACAGGAAAAGTATCCAATTTCTCACCAGTAAGTATGATATTAACTGTAGGGTTTTTTGAGATGTTCTTGGTTAAATTGAGGAAGTTTTTTCCCATTATCAGTTTTCTAAGAGTTATTTTATAATGACTCAATGTTAAATTTTGTCAAATTTTTTTTGGCATCAATTGATATGATCATATGATGATTCTTCTTTAGCATGTTGATAGTATGGGTTAGATTGATTGATTCTAAAATGTTGAACCAGCTTTGCATTCCTGGAATAAATCTAACTTGATCATATTGTACACTTTTCATACATGTGTATTTGTATATATATGTATTTACAAATACACATTGGATTTGCTTATATTTTATGAAGGGTTTTTTTACATCTATGTTCATGAGAGATATTATTCTGTAGTTTTCCTTTCTTGGCTAATGTCTTTATCTGGTTTTTGTATTAGGGCAATGCTATACTCAGAATATGTCAGAAATATTCCCTCTGATTCTACTTTCTGAAAAATATTATGGAGAATTAATATCAGCTTTACCTTGAATGTTTGATGTAATTCACCAGTGAACTCACTTGGGTCTAGCTTTCTCTTTTTTAGAAGGCTATTGATTATTGATTTGAGTTAATTAATATTCTGGTTATCTATTTATCCATGTGTATTTTGATAGTTTGTGTCTTTTGAAAAATTGGTCTATTTCATTTAACTTAAATTTGTGGGCATGGGCCTGTTCATAGCATTTTTTTATTATCTTGTAAATGTACAATGGGTCAATAGTGATAAACCATTTATCATCTCTGATGCTGTAATTTTTGTCTTCTCTCCTTGTTTTTCTTGGTTAGTCTGGTTAAAGGTTTATCAATTGTATTGATTTTTTTCAAATAACTATTTTTGATTGCACTGATTTTCTGTTGTTTTATGTTTTCACTTTCATTGAATTTTACTCTAATTTTTATTATTTTTCTTCTACTTACTTAAGATTTGAACTGTACTTCTTTCTTTAGGCTATAAATATTAGATTTCTCTTTTATAATATATACATTTAATGCTGTAAATTTCGCTCTAAAAACTGCCTTTGCTGTATCCCCCACTTTTAATTAGTTGTATTTTTATTTTACTTTGGTTCAGAATATTTTTTAATTTAATTTCTTTTTTTATTGTTGTTCAAGTACAGTTGTCTCCATTCCCCCCCAATAATACCCCCTCGCCTCACCCATACCTGCCTCCCACCCTTGATCCTACCCCTTTTGGCTTCATACATGTGTCCTTTACACATGTTCCTTGATGACCCTTCCCCTATTTTCTCCCATTATTACCCTTCTCCTCCAGCCCCTCTGGATACTGTCAGTTCTTTATTTCAATGTCTCTGGTTATATTTTGCTTGCTTGTTCATTTTGTTGATTAGGTTCCACTTATAGGTGAGATCAATGGTATTTGTCTTTCACCACCTGGCTTATTTTATTTAGCATAATGCTTCCTAGTTCCATCCCTGCTGTCCTGAAGGGCAGGAGCTTCTTTCTTTCTGCTGTGTAGTATTGCATTGTGTAAACATACCACAGTTTTTTGATACATTCATTTACTGATGGACACCTAGGTTGCTTCCAACACTTGGCTATTGTAAATTGTGCTGTTATGAACATTGGAGTGCATAGGTTATTTTGGATTGGTGTTTCAGGATTCTTAGAATATACTCCCAGCAGTGGAACTGCTGGGTCTAAAGGCATTTCCATTTTTAGCTTTGTGAGGAAATCCCATACTGTTTTCCACAGTGGCTATACCAGTCTGCATTCTCACCAACAGTGTACTAGGGTTCCCTGTTCTCCACAACCTCTCCAATACTCATTAGTTGATTTGTTCATGATGGCCATTTTCACTGATGTGAAGTGGTATCTCATTGTGGTTTTAATTTGTATCTCTCTGATTGATAGTGATGCTGAGCACCCTTTCATATGTCTCTGGGGCCTCTGTATGTCCTTCTTGTTTATTTCCATTGTTGTCTGAAGACATATTTTATATAAATTCTATTTTAAATTTTTGAAGGTGTGTTTTATCCCCCAGAGTAAATGCACCATGAAGCTTAAGAAGGATGTGCATTCTGCTGCTATTGGATGGATTATTCTACAAATATCAATTAAAACAAGTTGTTGCTTGGTTAATTAGTGATGCTGGTCAAATCATCTATATCCTCATGATTTTCTGCCTGCTTAGTCTATTATTCACTATCAGAGGGATTTTGAAGTCTCCAACTGTAACGGTGGATTTATCTATTTTTCCTTAGGGTTCTTTTAGTTTTTGTCCCATGTATTTTGGTGCTTTCTTTGTAGGTGCATATACATTGAAAATTGTTGTGTCTTCTTGGACAATTGTCCCTTTTATAATTATGTAATGACCCTCTTTACCACAGGTAGTCATTCTTGTTATCAAGTCTGCCTCATTTAAAATTATTGTAGCCTCTCCAGCTTTCTTTTCATTAGTATTAATTTAATGTTGGGTTGGCCAAAAAGTCCATTTAGGTTTTTCCATAAAAGACAATTTCTTTCATTTTCACCAATAACTTGATTTATTTGGACATTTTGAGTATGCCAACTATCTCCCACATGGTATAACATTGATTGTTATCCATTAACATTTCGATTTGATCACTATCAACCTCAGCTGGTTTACATAATCACAGGGCATTGTCCAAGGAGAAATATCCAGAAAGAAACTTTGCAAACCACTTTTGATATATTCAATCAGTCATGGCACCTTCTCCATATACTGCACAAATCTTTTTTTGTGTTTCTGTTTCATTTTTAACTTTCTTGAAATAATAAAGCATTAATACATGCTGAAAATGTTGTATATCTTCTTCCATCTTCAATATTAAAATGGCTACACATAAATTCAGCAGTTTGATGTTTTTTTTAATGCACACTGATATGAGTAGTGTCACAATACAATCTAACAAAGTTGTTTCGAATGCAGTTAAAGACAACTAAGCTCTACAGAGCCATCTTATGGGGAAAAGAAACCCAAACATTTTGGCCAACCCAATATATCCTTCTCCATCACTTTACTTTTAAATTTAGCTTCTATACATAAAATAACCCTTATGACACATATTGGAATATGACTTCATATGCGCTGTGACATCTCTGGGTTTTCTCCACAGTTTTATTGAGAAATAATTGACACACATTACTGTGTAAGTTCGAGGTGTACAGCATGACTCTCTGATTTACATATACTGTGAAAGATTACTAAAATAGGTTTAATTAGCATCCATCATCTCATGTAGAGACATAAAAAGAAAAAAATGAATTACAGAAATGTTATGAGAACTTGTTATGAAAACTCTTAGGATCTATTCTGTTAACAAGATAATCTCTGTTTTTAATCAGTGTTTATAAACCATTCACACTTAAAGTGATTGTTGGCATCATTGCATTAATATCTACCAAGTCTCTAACTGTTTTCTTTTTATTTCATTTGTTCTTTATTCCCCATCCCTGACTTTCTGCCTTCCCTCATTTTAATCAAGCATTTTATATGATTTCATTCTCTTCTCTTAGAATATAAGCTATACTTTTAAGATGTTTTAATGGTTGCCTTAAGTTTACAATATATATATTTAATGACTATAATTTCGCTTTCAAATTACACTATATCACTTCACATGTATTGCAGGAACATAATAATAGAATATTGCCAATCTCCCCTTCCTATTTCTTGTGACATTTCTGTCATTCATTTCATACAACATACAATTCTCTTTTAGAATAAATAAGAAATATAAAGTATTTTATTTTACCTTAATTTATTCTTTCTCTAAGGCTATTCCTTTTCTTTATGTAGTCCTAATTTTTTACCTGTATCATTTTCCTTCTACCTGAAGAACTTCTTTTGACACTGCTTACAGGACAGACCTGCTGGTGAATCCCTTCAGTTTTTGTTTACCTGAAAGTCTTTATTTCTCTTTTACTTATAAAAGGTAATTTCACTTGATATATAACTCTGGATTGGTATTTTGTAATTTCAACACCACATTAGTCTGCTCTCCATACCATAACAAAATACTATACCATATTTTTAAAGCCTGGGTGGCTTAAAAAATAGAAATTTATTTACAATTCTGGAAACTAGAAGTCTAAGAACAAGGTTCTGGGCAATTTGGTTTCTGGTGAGGGTTCTCTTCCTGGTTTGTAGGTGGTCACTTTCCATGTCCTCACATGCCCTTTTCTTGGTACTTACACAGACCAAGAGTCAGAAAGAGAGAGAGACAGAGAGATGCAGAGAGAGACAGACTGAGACAGTGAGAGAGCATGAGAAAGCATAAGCAATTTTGTGTCTCTTCTTATAGGACACTAATACTACTGAATTAGGTCCCCATACTTATGACCTCATTTGATCTTAATTACTTTCTTAGAGGCCCCATCTCCAATTCTTTCTAGGGGGTTAGGACCATAAAATAAGAATTGTGAGGAAACACAAACATTTAGTCCATGAGAAACACTTATACTATGTCACTTCACTCTATTCTTGTTTGTATGGTTTTTGATGAAAAGTTTACTATAACTCTTATTTTTGTCCCTCAATAGACAAGGCTTTTCTTCTCCCTCTGATTTCTTTCAAGATTTTCATTTGTGTTTAATTTCCTGCAGTTTAAATATGTTATGCCTAATTGTAGGTTTGGGGGGCATTATATCTTTGCTTGTTTATTTTTTCTTTATGCTGCTTTGTTTCCTCTGATTCTCCTGGGTCTATGATTTTGTAACTGTCATTAATTCTGAAAAGTTCTAAGCCACTATTATTTCAGATATTTAGTCTTCATTGTCTTTTCCCTTCTGGCATTACAAATACATGTGTGTTACACCTTTGCAATTATTCCATCCTTTGTGGAAGGATGCCCAATGAATTGAGCCACAGGGCTGAACTATTCCATCCTTATTAGATATTCATTCTCTCTCTCTGTCTCTCTCCGTCCCTTCCTCCCTCCCTCTCTCTTCATTTCTGTATTTCTGTTTGGAAAGTTTCTCATGATCCATCTTCAATGTCATTGATTTCTTCATGGCCTCAGAAAAGGTATTCCTCACTTCTGTTACATTGTTTTTTATTTCTAGCATTTCCTTTTTGTCCTCTGAGTTTTCATCTCTCCCCTTATATTACCTACATGCTCTTATGTGCTGTCTACTTCTCCATTAGAGTCCTTAACATGTTAATCACAGTTATTTTACATTTCTGTTTGATAATTCCAACATTTAGTCATGTCTGAGTCTGCTTCTGATGCTTCCTTTGTCTCTTCAGAGTGTACAGATATGAAGTTTGCTTTGCCTTTCAAAAGGTCTTGTAATTTTTTGTTGAAAGCTGTATATGTCATATCATGGAATAAGAACTGATATAAATAGGCCCTTAATGTGTGAGGATTTATGTTAATTTGGCCAGGAATTAGATTGTATTAAGGTTTACTGTACCAACAGATGCCAGAGGTTTTAAATTCCTCTAGTGATTTTGTTTGAGTCTCCCCTCTTGACTTTGGGCTTCCCTAAGTACTCCTACTCATAGAGACTCTGTATGTCACAGTTCTTTCAACTGCAATCTACTGTTATTATACCAGAGCCGTGTTAGTGTGGTAGTATGGTATAGGGGAGGAGGAGTATTACATATTTTCCAATTAAATTGGTGTTTTAATGGTCCTGTGGCTAGTTCTTGTCTTCTGGTCTAGCTTTTTGCCCCTTGCCTCCTACTGTCTTCCATGGGTGAAATATTCCAATCTATTTTCTTGAAGCATGACTTCTGTTGACTATCTATTTCCCCTAAGTGGGACAGAAAGTCTAGAAAGAGCTGAGAGAAATTCCCTTATCCCAACTGAGATATGATTCCTGGAAAAGTCTTTTCTCCTGTGCTTTGGAACTTCGTTATGCACAGGCTCTGATTATACTTTTTCTACCCACTCCAGAATCACAAGAATACATTTCATGGATCTTCACTGTGAGAATCTGGTACATTTCTAGGTGTAAAAGCCATAAAAATGTTTGAGCTTCCATAAGACTGGCACCCAGGAGTTTGTCACTCTCACACCAGTCTACAGTAAGTCT
The DNA here is from genome assembly GCA_004027735.1 of Carollia perspicillata. Taxonomy (NCBI): domain Eukaryota; kingdom Metazoa; phylum Chordata; class Mammalia; order Chiroptera; family Phyllostomidae; genus Carollia; species Carollia perspicillata. The sequence goes on from PVKM010027398.1 coordinate 11,164, forward strand.
CCAGCAATTCATCTCACTTTTTATTTTAAATGTTCTTCACAATTTAGGGATCTAGCCTCATCCATTCCACATAAGCAGATCTCAGCTATGTTCCTCTGAATGGCCCTGTCTCTCTATAATTTGGAGTGAAAGTTTACCTTGAAACTTTAGTACTCTGATGGGTCCAATGAAAGTCATTGGTTTTGAGTTTGTCCATATTCTTTTGCTATAATAATGAGTATTAATTCCCAGGTTCTTCACATGTCTAAGCTGAAACATGAAGTGATGGTCTAGACTTCAGTGAAATTTCCATAGCTGTTACAGAACTGGGATGAGTTTCATAGAATAAAAGAGACAACTCAGGAACCTCAGGTCTCCTGTGGCTTCCATCCAATTTGAAATAAGCAACTCAAAGCTGAAACGAAGAGCTGTTTCATCCATTCTTTAAAGCTCCTGTTAACAACCAGCAACTCAGGAAAGTGACCCTGTTACCTGTTTTTCCACTATGATGGTTATAACCCTGAGGTTATACAGATGATTGATTGTTTACCCAAGGACCCAGAAAATGGCTTCTGTGACCCATCTTCTGCTCTCTATACTTTCCTACACAGAAGATTCAATGAATTTATGTTTGTGTGATGTTCTGAGACTCTCCGGTTTTTTTTACCAAGGTAGTTAGTCCCAAGCAGTGTTCTCTTTCCCTCCAAATGAAATCTGGAGAAATCTTGGCCTTGGCCTTGACTGTGAAAGTGACAGATACCTAATTAAAATCTGTTCTGAATTTTCCTTGTCCTTGGCAGCTGTTTCTATGGAACAGATACACATTTTGGAACCCACTTCATATTAGTTTGCTCTTCACATATTCAAAAGTTACAAGATAATTACCACAGAAGGTAGAATCCCATGTTGTAACCTCATCTATAAAAGTAGTCTCCACAGAACACAGGTATGTGGAGCTCTGATGTGTGCTTTAGTTGAGGAGGGGCATTTGTTACTTGCAAAAAAGCTGCAGGAAATACATAATGGAGCACACACACAATACCCGGATTCTCAGTGCTCTATATAAAATGGAAAAAAGCCATGAAAGAAAAATAGGACCAGTCACTTATGCTGCACTCTTAAGTTGTCTGGATAGTTTATAATCATTGTTATTTTCATAGCACACTTATAAGAAAAAGTACTGGGTTCAGAGAGAGAATAGTGTAAATATCAAATCAGGCATCAGAGGATTGCTGAACCTTTTCTATCTCCCACCCCCTATAAAAATCTCTTTGTGGGTGTGGCCATCAGATGATGGGAGAGCTTGGATTTTTTTTTAAAGATAGAAATTTTCTCATGGAGGAACAGAGCAGGCAGACAACAGTACCACAGCGTATTTCAAAATAAGAGTCCACAAAACTGTAGCAGACACTGAAAAACCAGAAACCAGACGGTAAGAAGGATATTTCAGGACAGTAAGGTCCCGGGGACTAGCGCGGGGACCGGGGTGCGTTTGTAGCCCCAGTCCCAGTGTGGGCGCTCAGTCTACCACAGACTGCTTGAAAGCGGAGGGCCTGCCGAAATCCTTGGGAGAGAGCTGGGTCACCTGCTCCCTCCCTCCCCAACAGACCAGGGTTGGAGCAACACCAGTAGAGTTCTGGTCTCAGAGAGGGGAATAAGGAGGAAGAGGCAAAATGCATGGAGCTGTGATTATTCTCGATTACTCTAGAAGTTTGTGGGCGCCAGCTCAGGAGAGCTGAGAGGCAGGCTGCGTGGCACTCTGACCCCGAAAGTCACCGGGCTGCCTGGAGAATCGGGCTACATGGGGTGCCAGGCTTGAGTAGGAGGAATTTATCAAACAGAGGAGCTGGGGAATCTGCTGTGAAAGCCCCGAAGCTGACTCCCAACCCAGCCAGGCAGAGACCCCAGGGTTAAAGGGAAGCACAGCAAATCCCTCCTGTTAGCACTGGGACAGGTGGACGGAGGCAGCCCAGCCTAGCCTAGTGGGTGCCTCTACACCCCATCCTCTAGTGAAAACCACCAGGGAAAAGCACTCTGAAGAAAACCAGGAAAGGAGTCAGACTAGCTGCTGGGACAGCACTTGCAAGACAGACTGAGTAAACATCTGGAAGGGAGAAACACCACACCAATCACTCCCTAGCCTTCTGCAGCCAGCAACCAGAAAAAAACAGTTTGGCCAGTTTGAAACCAACAAGAGGTATGTTTTTTTTTTAAATGCTGTTTTTTTTAAGTAATCTTTTTATTATTATTATTATTTTTTAAATTTTCACTACTGTTTTATCCTCCAATTGCTTTTCCCTCTCTACCCTTCTTTCTTAATTTAGTACTACACACCTTCTTTCGAATTTTCTCTTTCCTTTCTTATTTCTCCTGCCAATTTTTTTTTGTTGTTGTTGTTGTTTAATACCCACAAGTGAGAGAAAAACTTGGAATTGTGAAAGGACCTGAAGTGGACTCAAACAGGGGGCAACCCAACACCTGAGACAGGGAGACAAATTTCACTGGACTATTGCAGGGAAACTGCAAGTGGCTGCATATTTGGATTATTATTATTTTCTCCTTTTTTCATTATTCCTACATCTTTTATCTCAATAGTATTTTTGTATTCCCCTTCTTTCTGTATAGTCCTCTTTGCTTGGCAGGGTATATTGTACCATTTGACAGGTTTCATTTGTTCTCTCTTCTACATTGTATTGCTAATTTACTGTTGTTCACGTGAATTGGGTTCCATCAGTGCACTACTCAAAGTCCCATGCCCCCTGTACAGATTATTCAGATTATAAACATTCTGGTATATGAATGTTCCTCTAATATTATTGTAAATAACTGCTGTTCCACACAAGTGTAAATACTTCATAGCACCCTCCCCAGATACAAGCCCACATCACAGTCTCCTGAACTCTATTATTAGGGAGCTTAACACTATTCTCTCACATGCTACACATATGTTCTACCCTTTACTCTCACCTTACCCCAGAATCTGACCTCCCACAACTTAACTGCTTTCTAGATCCAACTCACAACCCTTCCCTTCCCAACAAGACTCTTATCTTCTTCCCATCCTTTCTTAAAAGTGGCCAATTGTGTTGAAGATCATGGTTAACACTACACATAGCCAAAAGATCTCCTATCTCTTATTCTGGCTACTACTATAAATATCATAGAATACTCCCCTGCTGTCTTAAACTATTTTGCCTCCCCCTCCAACTGAGCACAAAGAGTAGGTGGAAGTGGTAAACACCAGGATACCCGAAGGAGACTGCACCACTGAATCTCACAGGCATTCAACCACAGCAGTTCACACCATAAACCCTGGAAACCAGAACAAATCCATTTAAGAAGTGGAAGCTATCAAGAAGAGTCTCACAAACAATGAGAAGACAAAGAAACAGTCCCCAAATGAAAAGAAAGGAGGAAGCCTCAGAAAGAATGCTAAATGAAATGGAAGCAAGTCAGCTATCAGATATTGATTTCAAAGAACTTGTTATCAGTAAGTTCCATGAGATGACAACAAACTACCAGAACTACAGGAGAACTACAATGTGCTCACTGAAAACTATACCAACATGTAAAAGGAAATAGAAAACATAAACAAGGGCCAAGAGGAAATGAAGAATACAATGGCTGAACCGAAGAACACAGTGGAAGCACTCAAAAGCAGGATGGATGAAGCAGAAGATCGGATCAGCAAATAGAAAACAAAGTAGAAAAAAAAAAAACACCCAAAATGAGCATGTAAAAGAAAAAAGGCTGAGAAAGAATGAAGAGGGATTAAGAGAAATGCAAGAAAATATGAAACGTAATAATATCTGAATAATAGGGATACCAGAAGGAGAAAAAGAGCAAGGGATAGAAAATCTATTTGAAAAAGAAATGATGGAAAACTTCCCTAATTTGATGAGAGAAAAAGTCACACAAATACAGGAAACACAGACAGTCCCAATCAAGAGGAACCCAAAGAGGCCCATTCAAGACACATCATAATTAAAATGGCAAAATTCCAAGACAAAGAGAGAATCTTAAAAGCACCAAGGGAGAAGAAGGAAGTAACATACAAGGGAGCCCCAATAAGGTTAGCTGCTGACTTCTCAATGGAAACGCTCCAAGCCAGAAGAAAATGGCAAGAAATATTCCACGTAATGAGAACCAGAGGCCTGCAACCTAGGATTCTTTACCCAGCAAGGCTCTCAATCAAGATAGAGGCCAAATAAAGAGCTTCCAAGACAAAAGAAGTCTAAAAGAATACACATCCACCAATCCAGCACTGTAAGGGATGCTAAAGGGACTGCTCTAAGGAAAGGAAGGAAAAGAGAGAGACAGAGAGGAACACAGGTACAAAAATGAAAATAAATAAATACCTATCCATAATAACCTTAAATATAAATGGATTAAATATTCCAATCAAAAGACACAGAATAGCTAAATGGATAAGAAAGCATGACCCACACATATGCTGCCTACAAGAGACCCACCTCAAGACAAAAGACATATACAGACTGAAAGTCAAGGGCTGGAAACAAATTTTCCAAGCAAATGGACAGGAAAGAAAAGCAGGGGTAGCAATACTCATATCAGACAAAACAGACTTCAAAACAAGAGCCATAAAGAGAGACCCAGAAGGTCACTTCATAATACTCAAGGGAAGAATCCATCAAGAAGACATAAGCATTATAAATATATATGCACCCAACATAGGAGCACCCAAATACATAAAGAAAATCTTAGAGGACTACTAGAAAGATATTGATAGCAACACAATTATAGTAGGAAATTTTAACACCCCACTCTCAAAAATGGACAGATCTTTCAAACAAAATATCAACAAAGATATTGTGGCATTGAACAATGCCCTAGATAAAATGGACTTAACTGATATATATACAGCCCTGCATCCAAAAGAAGCTAAATACACATTCTATTCAGATGTACATGGAACATTTTCAAAGATAGACCACATAATAGGACACAAAACAAGCCTCAACAAACTAAAGAAAATTGAAATCATACCAAGCATTTTCTCTGACAGCAAGGGACTGAAATTAGAAATCAACCCCTAGGAAAAAAACCCAAAACACTTAAAATCATGGAGACTAAATAGTATGCTATAAAACAATGAATGGGTCAAGAATGAAATCAAGGGAGAAATCAAAAAGTTTCTGGAAACATATGAAAATGAACTTACAACAACCCAAAATTTATGGGACACAGCAAAGGCAGTCCTGAGAGGGAAGTTCATAGCAATACAGGATTACCTAAAAAAGATACAAACATTTCAAACAAACAACCTAACCCTACACCTACAAGAACTCAAGGAACAACAACAAAGACAGCCCAGAGCTAGTAGAAGGAAGGAAATAACCAAGATCAGAGCAGAATTAAATGACATAGTGACTAAAAGCACAATACTAAGGATTAATGAATCCAGGAGCTGGTTTTTTGAAATGATAAACAAAATCGACAACCCTTTAAGCAGGCTCATCAAGAAAAAAAGAGAGAGGACCCAAATAAACACAATCAGAAATGAAAGAGGAGAGATTACAACTGACACTACGGAAATACAAAGGATTGTTAAGAAATTACTGTGAGGATCTATATGCCAAGAAATTTGAAAACCTAGGTGAAATGGACAAATTTCTAGAAAAATATAATCTTCCAAAACTAAACAAAGAAAAAGCAGAAAGCCTGAACAGACCAATAACAGCAGATGAAATTGAAGCAGTGATCAAATACTCCCGACACACAAAAGCCCTGGACCAGATGGTTTCACAGGAGAATTCTACAGAGAATTTAAGCAAGAACTAACCCCTATCCTTCACAGACTATTCCAAAAAATCCAAAGTGATGGAAGACTCCCAAACTCCTTCTATGAAGCCAGCATCATCCTAATCCCAAAACCAGATAAAGACACAACAAAGAAAGAAAACTTCAGGCCAATATCGCTGATGGACATAGACGCTAAAATCCTCAACAAAATATTGGCAAACCGCATCCAGCAACACATTAAAAAGATCATACACCATGACCAAGTGGGATTCATCCCAGGGATGCAAGGATGGTCCAACATTCGCAAATCAGTAAATGTAATACATCACATAAACACAAGCACAGACAAAAATCACATGATCATACCAATAGACACAGAAAGAGCATTTGACAAGGTACAGCACCCATTTATGATAAAAACACTCAGCAAAGTGGGAATTAAGGGAGCATTCCTCAACATAATAAAGGCCATATATGAGAGACCTACAGCCAACATCATACTCAATGGACAAAAACTAAAACCTTTTCCACTAAGATCAGGAACAAGACAAGGTTGTCCACTTTCACCACTTCTATTCAATATAGTTTTGGAAGTTTTAGCCACAACAATCAGACAAAAAAAGGAAATAAAAGGCATCCAAATTGGAAAAGAGGAAAAAAACTGTCATTGTTTGCAGATGATATGATAGTGTACATGGAAAATCATATACACTCTATGCAAAAACTGCTCGACCTAATAAATGAATTTGGCAAAACAGCGGGATACAAAGTCAATATCCAGAAATCAAAGGCATTTTTGTATACCAACAATGAAACAGCAGAATCAGAAATCAAGAAAAAAATCCCATTCGATAGAGCAACAAGAAAAATAAAATACCTAGGAATAAATCTATCCAAGGAGATAAAAGACCTGTATGCAGAAAACTACACAACACTGAAGCAAGAAATCAAGGAAGACAGAAACAAATGGAAACATATACCGTGTTCATGGATTGGAAGAATTAACATCATCAAAATGTCCATATTACTCAAAGCAATATACAGATTCAATGCAATACCTATCAAAGTACCAATGGCATATTTCACAGACATAGAACAAACACTTCAAAAGTTTATATGGAACCATAAATGACCCCGAATAGCAGCTGCAATTTTGAGGAAGAAAAACCATGTAGGAGGGATCACAATACCTGATATTAAAATGTATTATAAGGCCACTGTAATCAAAACAACCTGGTACTGGCATAAAAACAGGCACATAGACCAATGGAACAGAACAGAGAGCCCAGAAATAAACCCAAATCACTACAGTCAGTTAATATTCAACAAAGGGGGCAACACCATAAAATGAAGTAAAAATAGTCTCTTCAACAAATGGTGTTGGGAGAACTGGACAGCTACGTGCAAAAAAATGAAACTTGAGCACCAACTCACACCATACACAAAAATAAATTCAAGATGGATAAAAGACTTAAATATAACTCGTGACACCATTAAAATCCTAGAGGAGAACATAAGCAGGAAAATCTCACATATCTCATGCAGCAATATTTTTACTGATATGTCTCCCAGAGCAAGGGATATAAAGGAAAGAATAAACAAATAGGATCTCATGAAAATAAAAAGCTTCTGCACAGCTAAAGAAAACAGCATTAAAATAACAAGAGACCCAACTATACGGGAAAACATATTTGCCAATGATACCTCAGACAAGGGTTTAATATCCAAAATATACACAGAACTTACATGACTCCACTCCAAGAAGATAAGCAACCCAATTAAAAAATGGGCAAAGGACTTGAACAGGCATTTCTCCAAGGAGGACATACAGAGGATTCAGAGACACATGAAAAGATGCTCAATATCACTAGCCATCAGAGAAATGCAAATTAAAACCACAATGAGATA
>PVKM010027399.1:0-18818 GCA_004027735.1 Carollia perspicillata
TTCTGTCAGCTTCCTGATCACCAGTGTTTTGAACTGTGCATCTGACAGGTAGGCTATCTCTTGGTCACTTAAAAGTAGTGGCTCTAGGGCTTTGATTTATTCTTCTGTTTGAGCCATAATTTTTTGGTCAGGTTGCACCTATTAAATAGTGAGGGGCAAAGCCTTAAGTGTTCACCAGGGCGGGGCAACCCAGTTGCTGGGTCATGACGCTGTCTGTGGGGACGGGGTCAGACAGGGAACAATGGTGCTTGCTCCACTCTCTTGGATTTCAGTTCCCTCTGCCACTTCCCAGAAGCAAATTGTGCCCTTCTGATGCTGGTTCCCGGGTGGGTGGGCTTGTGTACGTTCTAGGACCCTGTGGGTCTCTCCAATGAATTCTCCTGTGAAGCTGGGAGTCTCTCCCGGCACCTTTTCAATCAATGCTTTTAGGCTTTAATTCCCAGCGCTGGGGCCCTGGGTTATGTGGTCTGTCTCACTGCCCGTTTTTGCCTGGTTTATCTGCGCGTGAATGTGTGACCATGGTCAGCCAGCGGCCTTTCATGCCTCTCTGGGTCTGCTCGTTTCCTCCCTGCACCCAGGTCTGGCAGCCACCGCCTTTTCCTGCCACGACCCCTCTCTGCCGGTCGTGACTCCGCCCCTCTTACCGGTCTGGTTGAATGGTTGTCAGACTTCTGTACAGTTCAATTTTCTGTCTGTTCTGGTTGTGTTTTTGTTTCTAAATCTTTGTTGTCCTTAATTTTGACTGTATGAGGAGGCACATTATTTCCATCTATGCCTCCATCTTGGCCAGTGTGTGAACTTGCTAGGACGAATAAGCGAGTTTAGCTGGGTCAGTGTGCTACACACACCCCATCATCATCGGGCCTCCAGATCCAGCTGAGACAGGGTGAGCACGATCCACCTTAGCTCTCCCGCTGATGACAGCTAAAATGCTTGAATGGGCTACATAAAGGAAGAATATGTAAATGGCCAGGCTAAAATCCTGGCTACCTAAGGACTCTGACAAGTAAATCTCAGGAAGGAGGTTGGGGAGGGGAATCAAAACTCAAAGAATAACTGAAATAGCTGTGAGCTCCCTGATTTGACTGATTGCATTTCTCCACATTTCCGAGTTAAACTCCATCACAGCCCAAATCCTGGAACTCCAAACGGGGACGGAAACTGAATAAGCTCTAAGAAAGGCTCTGTCTTTCTGGCCACAGAACCAGGAATGGGGTATCTTGCGGGACTGAAAGCACAGATGGAAATTCCAATTTTTTTCTTTCACTTTTAACCGGCGTTGTCCCAAAACAAGCCCCAGGCAGGAATCTGTGGTCCTGGGTGACAGCAGCCCATGTGCACCTAAAACTTGGAGAGCAAACATTTTTCTCCGATCACTTGGGCGTGGGCCCTTTGATCCAAAGAAGGTGGGGAATCCCCATGTTTTTCTCTTTTTTCTGTTGCCACTTTTCCCTAATGTGGACTCAGTTGTAGGAAGTGTGGCATAGCCGAGAGACTAAAACCCTGGCTTTCTAGTGAGAGCACCAGGAAGGAGTTGGAGTGTTGTTGGTGTTGTGGAGGAGGGAGCTAGAAAAAGGGATTCTTTAAATGTGTGGGAATAGTCCCAAAGCTTGTGTTATGTCTGCGTGAAACCGACCTGAAACAGCATAGCCAAGGCGTAGACAACTGAGGACAGACAACTTTCTGTAAGGGACCAGATAGTAAATATTTTAGGCTTGTGGGTAACATATATTTTCTGTCATGTATTTTCTTTCTTCCACTCCTTCCTTCCTCCCTGCCTCCCTCCCTCCCTCCCTTCCTTCCTTTTTTTCTTCCTTCCTCTCTCTCTCCCTCTCTCTCTCTCACCCCCACCCCCTTACACGAATATAAAAACCAGCTTTATCTCATAGGCCTTTAAACAAGAGTCCGTAGGCTGGATTGGGCTCGTCAGCCATACTTCATTATCTCCTAGATTGGACCATGGCCAAAGTCCCAAACTGGCCTCTAGGGAGCAAGCGCACATGTGAGGTGGACTGGAATAATGTCGCAAAGGTGTTAAAAACGTAACTTGGACTGCAATCACGGGTCAAAAAAGAAGGATCAAAACTTGGAGGTTGGACCCAGCTGTAATGATTTCCTTCTTTTAACAACAACAAAAAAAATCATTTATCAGAAGATTTTAATAGGACCCAGAATTCCCTAACATAATGTGCAAAATTCCAAGATAAAATCTAAAGTTACTCAACATATTTACAAAGAACCAGGAAAAAGTCGATGGTTCTCCGAGGAAAGAATAATCAATGGATGTGCTGTATGAGTCAGGGTTCTCCAGGAAAACAGAAGCAGTAGGATATATATATTCTGTATGGTAGATAGGTCAATAGATATTCATTATGGAAATTGGTTCATGCAGCTCTGGAGGTCGAGAAGTCCCACAGTTTGCCATCTGCAAGCTGGAGAACCAGGAAAGCCAGCAGTTTAACTGAAGTTGAGTCTGAAAGCCTGGGAACCAGGAGCTCTGACGTCCAGGGGCAAGAGAAGATGAATGTCCATCTACTCCAGACACGTGTTTGCTGTCTCTGCCTGCATGCCTCTGCTGGCACCACACTTAGGCTTAGAGAGCGACTGATTTTCCAACCTGAAATCCTGCATGCTATACCTTGGGCCAAGATGCCTATTTTTACAGCAAAGGAGGGACAATGGGCATATGACAATGGGATCCACGTTCCTCCCAACTCTCGTGATCACCTGGCAGCAGCCAGTCTGGTTGACCATTGGAACTGCCCACTGAAGGAAGGCTCAGCAAAAAAGTGCCAGTTTGAGGAAAATGCGCACCAGGATTAGGAACTTTGATTAAAATGTACTTGGCATTTGTTTTAATCAGGTATGGCGAGGCCAACAGAACAGGAGGAGACTGTCATGAAGGAAGGCATTTTTACTCACAGTTCCCTGGAACCAGGAGCCATGGCCCACCATGTAAGTCCACATGGAGAAGCCCCTGGGTCAATTAGTAGGCACAGAGAGCAAGGACAATACATGAGCAAAGGGTTTATTGTGGATTCTAAGAGAAGGAATGGGTAAGGCAGAGGAACAGGCTGATTAGATTTGAGACCTGCTAGTTTGAATAATTTTAGCAGGCTTGACAGTGTAGGGACTGTCCCTACTTGCCTGATGCCTGGCCCTGGGATGATCAGGGCACAGAAATATTGACTCCTGGAGAGTAAAAGCCAGATGGAGTGGGTGGTTGAGCTGTGGCCTGGCTGGTTTGCATATCAAAGGCGTGCACGAAAGCAAAGCACTTACTGTCTCCAGATATTAGCCTGAGCTCTCCATCTGTTCACTTTTCAAGCCATGTCTTTGGATCTAAAGTGAGTCTCTTGTAGGAAAAAATGCAATAAAAATAAATTTAAAAAATAAGAAAAATAAAGTGAGTCTCTTATAGACCATAAATAGTTAGATCATGTGTTTGGATGATTTCTGCCAATCTCTTTCATTTGGTTGGAGAGTTTAATCCATTTACATTTAAAGCAACTACTGATAAGGAAAGATTGCTTTTCTATGTGACTTACAGCTTTTTTGTCCATCATTTCCCATATTTCTTCTTTTATATTTAATTCATTTTATGTAATAAAATGATTAAATTCCTTTCCAATTTCCTTTTGTGTTTATTCTACATCTATTTTCTTTGTGTTTATCATGGAGACTACATTTAATATCTTAAAGCTATAACACTCTATTTTGAATTTATACCAGCTTAACTTCAATAACACACAAAATCTGCTCCTTTACAGCTCTGTTTTCACCCTCGTCAGGTGTGGGTGCCAGAAAATTATATATTTAGACCTCTGTTGCCAAAAACATAAACTTGTAATTCTTTTAAATGCATCAGTCTCCTATATTATGTAGAAAGCAAGACTTGAAGTTACATATCAAAATTACAGTAATACTAGCTTTTATAAAAATAATTTTCAATATTAGTTTCTCAAATCATGTGGAAAGCAAACAAAAAGTACAGTTACAAGCCAGTGTTACAAGAGTCCTAGCTTTGCTAATTCTCCACGTGTTTATCTTCGCTGAGATCTCAATTTCTCCGCACAGCTTGAAGTTGCTGCCTAGGGTCCTCTCACCTCGCCTCCCAGGTCTCCCTTGAGCATTTCTTGCAGGGCAGGTTTAGCGCTCAGGAACTTCATCAACTTTTGTTTGTCTGGGAAGTCTTCATTTCTCCCTCACTGTTGAAGGCCAGTTTTGTCAGACTTAGGATCCTTGGTTGACCATTTTGAATATGTCAGCCTGCTTCTGGCCCCCCGAGTTTCTGAGGAGAGATCTGCTGGCAATCTTCTTGAGGATCCCTGTTATGCCACGATTCTCTTCTCTCTTGCTGCTTTCCCTCTTTGTCTGCTGAGAGTTTGATTACGTCTCAGTGTGGGCATCTCCGAGTTCATTTTACTTGTAATTCATTGCATTTTTGAATGTCTATATTCATGCCTTTCATCACATTTGGGGGGTTTTCAGGCATTATTTCTTCAAGTTCTCTCTCTTCTTCTTTCTCTCTCTCCTCCTAAGACACCACAGTGTGTATGTCGGTCTGTTTAATGGTGTCCCACAGGACACTTAGTCTCTGTTCACTTTTCTTCAGTCTTTTTTCTTTCCGTTCCTCAGCCTCAACAATTTCCATTGCCTTATGTTCAAGTTCACTAGTTCTTTCTGCTGTCTGTCTAAAGCTGTCTTTGAATCCCTCTAGTGAATTTTTAAAATTTAAGTTATACTTTTTGGCTCTAGAATTCCATTTTGATTTGTTTTCAGGTTTTCTATTTCTTTATTGATATTTCCAACTGTTCTTTTTTGTTGTTGTTTTTGATGTTGTTTTTCTTACTTTCTCCACATCTTCCTTTCTTTGAGCATCTTTGTGACAGTTATTTTAAAGTCTTTGTCTAGTATAACTGCCATCAGGTCTTTTTATAGGGACAGTTTCTATTGATTATTTTTTTTTCCTTTGAATAGGCCACACTTTTCTTCTTCTTTGTATGCTTTTAAAATTTATTATTATTATTATTATTATTATTATTATTATTATTATTATTCGTACCCTCTTCTACCTCCCCCCACCCCCTTTTCACTTTGGTAATGGCCATACTGTTGTCTGTGTCTGTGAGGTTTTTTGGTTTTTGTTTTGCTTAATCCGTTCACCATTTTCACCCAGCCCTCGAACCTGCTGCAGTCTGTTCTCTGTCCCTGTGACTCTGCTTCTATTTTGCTTATTAGTTTGTTCTGTTCATTAGATTCCACATATAAGTAAAATCATATGGTAAGTTTCTTTCTCTGATTTATTTCACTTAGCATAATACTCTCCAGGACCATCCGTGCTGTCACAAAGAGTCAGATTTTCTTCTTTTTTACAGCCGAGTAGTATTGTGCCACAGCTTTTTTTATCCACCCATCTACCGATGGACACTTGGGCTATTTTCAAATCTTAGCTATTGTAAATAACACTGTGATGAACATAGGGGTGCATGTGCTCTTTCGAATTACTATCTTGGGTTTCTTCAGATATATTCCTACAAGTGAAATCACTGGGTCATAAGGCAGCTTCATTTTCAATTTTTTGAGGTATCTTCATACTGTTTTCCACAGTGGCTGCACCAGTCTGCACTCCCACCAACAGTGCACAGGGGTCCCTTTTCTCCACATTCTTGACAACTTTTGCTGTTTGTTGCTTTATTGATGATAGCCATTCTGACAGATATAATAGCTCACTGTAGTTTTAATTTGCATTTCTCTGATGATAGCGAAGTTGAGCATTTTTTCATCTGTCTATTGGCCATCTGTGTGTTCTCTTTGGAGAAGTGTCTATTCAGGTCCTTTGTCCATTTTTTAATTGGATTTTTTTTTTGGTGTTGAGTTGTAAAGTTCTTTATACATTTTGGATATTAACCAATTATCAGATGTATCACCGGCAAATATGTTCTCCCATTCTTTTCATTTTGTCTTTTCATTTTGTTAACAGTTTCCTTTGCTGTGCAAAAACTATTTAGTTTGATGCAGTCCCATTTGTTTATTTTTCTTTTGTTTCCCTTGCTTTTTTTATTTTAAAAATTAATTTATTTTCCAATTATAGTTTACATATGTAATTTCTATGATTTTTTTGGTAATATTTTTTGTTGTAAATGGAATACTTGGATCTAGGCTGAATCCAGTTGAATACCAAATTATGTGGTAACTCTGGAAATAAGATTCTTCTCCTTCCTCAGGATTTGATATTTTTTGTTATTATTTAATGTTTTTCAATGATTTACAGGACATTTCTGTGCCGAGGATCATCAGCCTAAGACATAAGGTCTTCCTAGATCTTCACCGAGCCTTTCCCTGGACATGCAAGGTCTTCCTAATTTTCCCCATATGTGGATTGTTTTGAATGTCTTAGTCTTTAATGTCTGTCTCCCAAAGAAAAAGCAGAAGAGGAAAGGGGTGTATGAAAGGATGCCAACTCCTTAAATTCCCCGGAAGTCACTTCCGCGAAGGGGGAAAGGCTGGCAGCAGCGGGGCAAGTGCAACCGCAACGCTGCCTGCCTGTTTGTCTGAACCGCTGCACCGAAATCCATAGCCCGGGATCAAAGCACAGGTTCTTAATCCAGGGGCCCTGGTGGAGGGTGTCCAGCGCAGCAGGAGAAGCACTTCAGTGTGTAGGTGGTTGCTATTTACTGGCACACACGGAAGAGACAGTCATACTAGTGTGTACTGGCAGGATGTCAGCTTCTGAGCTTACTAACTGACAAATTCTGAGCTTGGCAAGTTATGTGTGGGTCTGAGACTTGAGCAAGTGAAGTCATTCATAACTATTTCTGTCCTGTATTCATGAAGTTGCAACGTAAACATCCCTTTTCGGTGGTTATCTGACTGGCTGGGCCTACCTCTCTGGTATCCAGCATGTGGAAACCGGGTAAGTAATCCTTCTTCGACTGAATGGGGCTTCCTTCAGCCAGAAATTTGACTTGTTTGGTTTGGTTTGATGGTCAGGTTTTGACAAACATTGCGTTATCATGCTTAGAGTAATAGTCGTGATACTGATGGAAAAATAACACTTATGGGCACTTACTGAATGCTAGGCACTCGGGTAAGCACTTTATATGCTGGATCTCGCATGCCTCCTAATTACTCTCTGGGATAACCATCATTGTTTCTTCTACCTTTTTTTTCCTTGAAATTTTTACTTATTTATCTTTAGAGGGGAAGGGAAGGAGAGAGGGAGAGAAATATCAATGTATGGTTGCCTCTCGTGCATCCCCTCCTGGGAACCCGCCTGCAACCCAGGCATGTGCCCTGACTGGGAATCGAACCGCAATTTCTTCCACCTTCTTGAAGAGGTAACTGAGGCTCATAGAGAAAGGTTAAGTAACTTGCTTGGGGTCACTCAGCAGTTAAGTGACAGAGCTGGTATTCTCACTCCTCCTCTGGGCTGCCTCTGAGTGTCCTCGTGAGACCCAGCCCCTGGCTCAGTGTCTGGCACAGTGGGGTGCAGGCAGGGCCCCGTGAGGTGGGTTCATCTCTGCATGTCGGCTCCAGTGCAGGACCCAGCTCAGCATGTCCATTGGCCTGTGTCTGCTTCGTGGACCTGTGCACACACAAATGAGTCCAGCCACTGCTGTCCCTAGGTGACTAGGAGAGGCCTTGAACTCCACTCTGGATTAGCCCTTCTCAGTGCTGATGTACTGCTATTGATGTTCTTTGGACATAATTTTCAATGAGACAGGATCATTTGGAAAGCCATAAATACACATTCAGATGTATGTGATGGATAATAAACTCGGCTCCAATGAGTCACTTGAGCCCTCGTAAATCTTGGTTGCATTTTCTTGCCTGGTGCCTGTAAATCAGGCCCTATCTCTGCCTTCTTTTCCGTCGTCTTGACGGCCCCGACCTGCCATCCATCGTGCTGCAGGTGGAGTGTCTGACAGCTGGCCCCACAAGCTGCCCTCGTGCCTTGCGTGCATCCTGCCCCAGGCCTGGGCGGCCCAGGCATCTGACCAATTTTAGGGCTCCTCTGTGCTTTTCTGAACAGCAGCTGCCCGCATATCGTGGTTTGCATGAGCCTGATGGAGTTTTAACAACATGCGAGGTTTTAAAAGCAGGTTATATCTGTCCTTGCCTACTCCCTGTTGTGTCCCTATGGCTGTTTCAACACGCTGACAATGCAAGGGGCAGGGAATACCTCTCGGCGTCTGGAGCCAGTCACAGGGGGCTGAAGTGGTTCTTTAACTACGGATTGCACCAAGTCCCTCTTCTGGGCCTCAGCACGCTCATCTGCAGGATAGAGATCCAAATCCCTGTTTGCCAAGATTTGATTACTCAGGGTAATAACACTCTGGTAATCAACATCAGAGAAAGCCTCAAACGTTAGCTGTTTAACTCAACACAACGGTTTAAGTTTGGTGTGGAGCACTTCCCACATCTTACACCATTATTATATGGAATGTGTTCCTCTAAGATTGCTGCAGCAGGAAAAGAGAGAGACAGAGAGGGCACGTTGGCTCCTAACTGCTTCAGCCCAGAAGTGACACGGTCACCTCCGCTTATATCCTATTGGGCAAAACGCGTCACATGGCCCAGGCTAATGGTAAAGGATACAGTGCAGTAGGGAAGCACACGGTTCATTGGTAAGCACTTAACATTCTTGCCAGGGTGGTTGAGTGTTTAAGTAAGTGAAATTCACAAGAGAGGACAAGAATGGGCTCTAGCAGAGCCTTGAGATGTCAGAGAGGAGTCCAGGTTGGGATTGGTTGATGGAGGATTCACGCCCAGCCCTCTTTCAGATGGTCATCCCTGCTCCCGGGCAGAGTGTTCACCATCCTGCCTCTTTAGTTGCCTGGTTATAAAGTTCCCATAGCCAGGTTTCCGATAGGTGCTTGGGAAGTGGGGTTCATCCAAGGCTAGTGTCTTCTGTGATAGAATACATGCTCCCTGAGGGTCAAGCTCTGTCCCCTTCATATTCCCACCACTGCCCTTCCCTTGGGCTGGCACCTAGCAGCACCCATGGCCTTTCCCAGACCCTAGCTCCTCCCAGTCTCTGTTGTGGTTTCAGGCTCTCCTTACTGAAGAAAATGAGAGGAAGGCTCCTACCAACAGATGGGCCATACCTGCGGGAAGCCCTCTGGTTTCCCCAGCTCCTGTGAGTCTGGGGAGAGCATAGGTTGCTTGCAGCCCTCTGGGCTGTGGCTGGATAGGGCGGAGGAATCTGGCATATGAAGGTCTTCCATGTCTTCGGACCCACCTGCCCACTGAGCAGCCTCCCACAGCTGGACCATGTGGTTTTATGGCTGGAATGTTTAATGCATGGTCTGCCCCTCTTCAAGCTTAGAAGCAGCAGGTCATGGTAAGGAGGGGAAGCAGGAAGTCTGGGAAGGCAGGGCTTGGCGTGCTTGGAGGAAACAGACTGATTTGGTGCCTTCTGCTATGAAGGCTAGAGGTTGGAACTGCCCAGGGCCACCTCTCCAATGGCTGAAGACAGCTGGGCTGGAATGAACCAGCCTACATTGTGGGGCAGATGCTCCAAGTTCTAGTCCTGGCCTGGCTGCTGCTAATTTAACATGCAGCCGTAGCCAGCCCTCTATGCCTGGGCCTCTGCTTGCTTATCTGTAAATCAGGGTTGTATTTATCCTACCCACCTTGCAAGGTTAGCTACAAAGCACTTGAGAAGAGGTTCAGGGTGGGGATGAGGATGGGGGTGAAGGGCGAGTGAGCTAGAGGGGGACCCTCTGTTGGGATCTAAAATCCTGCCTGTGACCAGCTCTGGGCTGAGGCAGCAACTCTGGCTCCTTTGGAAGCTAGGTGATGCCCAGAGGTCAGCACTGAACCAGAGGGGCTGTCCCTCCTCTCCTTCCTCCCACTCCAAGGGTGAAATCTGCTCTTGTCCCCTGTGGAACTCTCTTTTTCCATCTCCCTTCCTCAAAAGCACCCCATAAAACACTAAAAATAAACACTGTGCATGGCTTTCATTTGGGCAGGGTTTGTCTTTCCACTTTTATTAGCTCTTACCACGTCATACCAGCCTTTCATCTCTGTGCACCCAGTTCAGTGACCCCAGGAGGCAGGCCAAAGGCAGCATGTCCAGGTCTGTCTGGTCAAGTGAGGACTCCCTTCTTGGAACGTTAGGGTCAGCACAGGGGGCTGCCTGGGTGAGGCAGCAAATGCTAAGCAGAGGAGGAGGCGCGGGGCCTGGGTTTTGGAGGATGAGTAGGAGTTCGTCAGCGGGGAAAAATAGGAGAGCATTCCCAGCAGAGGAAACAGTACATGCAAAGAAACAGAGAGAGGAGCGGCTGGTGTGCGAGCAAGTGGGAGTTCAGCGAGGCTGGATATCGTGGGGCCTGAGGGAGGAGATGGTGGGCCCCCAGGACAGGAGGGCTGTGCTGTGGAGGCCTTGAATGCCAGTCCAAGGCACCCGGGCTTTATGCTGAGGGCTGTGGAGAGCCGAGGAAGAACACAGGTGAGGCGAGGATGCCCTGGGACACCTGTCCACAGGGCCAGCCTTTGTGACAGCGCCGCTTCCTGTCGTGTCCCTGGGAGGTGGTGGGTGGCAAGCTGGCCCTTCTCCTCCCAAATTCAACTTCCTGAGCAAAGGAAGTCCTGAAAGATTCTAAAAGGAGACACCACATAAAATGACTCTTTAAAAAGTCAACATTTCCGTGATTTTGTAGAAATTAATCAGGAACATATGTGTTCTATTTTTCATAAAATGCAAGGGATCAAAAGGGAAGGAAAAATCTCTTAGGGTAAAAGGCAATGTGAGTTCCATCACCAGTGAAACATCCCACACCTCTGGGAGCACGGGGCCTTCCTTCCATCCAGCGTCCCCTGTGCCCCACCATGGATGTGGGCCCCAGGCCCAGTGTGGGACACCGAGGGGTCCCAGACCCTGGAGTGCTGCTGGGGTGGGGGGAGGGAGCGCCAGCGAGTGAGGGGCAATGGCAGTCAATGTGGCCAGGGCAAGTGGGGCTAGAGGACCCCAGAAAATGCTTCTAGCCCAGGTGCTGGACAGACCTGACAAAGGTCAATTAGCGGGGAGATGGGAGAGAGCTGGGGGCCCATTAGGACTGTCCTGTACACCTTCCTAAAGACTCTGGATTCTCCCTGCACTTTTCCCCATGGCTCTCTGAGGTCCAGGGCCTGGGGCAGAAGCTCAATTCAGGTCAGCCTCCCTCTTACAGTGGGATCTGTCCTCAACCTCAACCCTCAGTGCCCTCGTTGTAAAAGGGGCATAATAATAAGGCCCATTCCCTCCAGGGGCGCTGTGGCAAGCTGTGAGAGGGCAGGGGCCACTCCCTTGGGCCTCTGTCGCCCTGGCCTCACCCTTGCTGCCCTCACGTGGCTCTGCCCAGGGGGCTACAGTCAGGGGAGTGAGAGGCCCAGGCTTCCAACGCCCCCACACTCCTGCATCCATCCCGGGCTCTCCCGAGCCTGCCCAGGACACCAAGCGCTGAGGCCCGTTGTACTTCAGCCTCTGCACACCAGATCGGGCCTCCCTCCACCTCGCACCCCCTGCCCTGAGCACCCTAGCCCGAGCCGAGCAGCGCCCTGCCGCCTGGCCGCCCCCGTGGTGGGCGCGGAGCCAGACCTGCGGGCGGCGGTGAGCTAATCCGGCTAGACGGGCTGCCATCTTGGCACGGCCCGGGGCGCCGCAGGCCGCGCGGGGAGCTTCAAAAGGAAAATTAATGTCTCTTACTAGCAATTAGAGGAAATTATTTAGATAGAAATCTTGTTTTATATCTCCTCGTCCTTGTTTTTCAATCCCCAGCCTTTGATTTCTTTCTTCTTCGGGGATTCTCAGAAAGACACTGCAAGCCGGCCTCGCACCGGGGCCCAACCAGCGCCTGGCACACCTGGCGCGCACAGGCAGCTGCAGCGACGCGGAGCCTCCTCACCCCAGCCCTGGGGTCTTCCAGAGTGGTGGGCAGCCCCGGGGCGAAGGGGCCCACGCTCCCGGGGTGGGCAGTCGTGGGTGGGCCTCTGCCTGGCTGGCTTTTTCACTGCCCGAGGCGGTGGCACTGCCGCCTAGGCCTGGCTGAGGTCAGAGCACCTGGGGGTGGCTTGGTGCCAAGCGCGAGCCCGGGTTGTGCAGGAGACAGCCTGGGTGAGGGCCAGCGCTCTTCTTCTCTCAGCAGGGAGACCCCTTATATCCCATGGCTTCAGATGAGTTCTCAACTCCACAGCTGGAGCTCAAAGTTCAAACATCCATCCCCACCTCCTTCCCTGCCCTTGCCCCTGTCCCCTCCACCCATCCATCCCCCACTTCAGCTGCCCAGGACACCTGCTTGTCCCAGTGGGGAGCTGAGCTGCTCTGACCCAGGGTCTGGCACAGCCTCAGCCTGAAACCAATGGCCTTATCTTTATCCACCTGGCCACCCCCTGCATCTCCGGCCACATCCAGCCCGGCCTCACCCCCTCAGAAGTGCTGACTCAGAGCCCCCCTCCCACAACGTTTGGTGTGCCCAGCACTTAGCCCAGGCCTCTGCCCCAATCCCATCCAACTAATCTTGGACTTGCTCCTCTGGGAGCCCCTGGAAGCCAGGGCTCAGGTCTGCTTCACAGGCCTCAGTCACTTTCACCGTTTGTCGTGGAGCAAGTTGCTTTACCAGTTTTTTTACTCAGTGATCAGTTCTGTAGGTGGGATTAATAGTTTTAGCCCTGCCTTCAAAACAGAACTGTGAGGATAAAACAAAATAAATGAGTTGAGAATGCTTTGCAATTGTATTAAAGGGCCATGCACTCCCCTCCCTCCCTTCTTTTCTCTACCTACTTTCGGCTCGCCCATCCACTCACCCTTCTAAGTATCAGCCACCCATCCTTTTATCCCTCCACCTACCCATACATGCATCGCTCACCCATCATCCATTCATCAACTCACCCGTCCAGTTACCCATCCTATTATGCATCCATCCATCCATCCCAACACCCGTCATCCACCCATCCATCCATCCATCCATGCATCCATCCACCCATCTTTTTGCTCATTCATTTAACAAGCACTCACTGAGACCCTCTGTGTGTTGAGATCCGGGGGACAGAGCGGGATCAGAAGCAGGACCTGCCTCCAGGGCCGCACCCCCCGCCCCGCCCAGGGAGAGGCTGTCAGTAGCGGCAGAAAAGCACAGGCAGGAGCTGAAGGGGAGGCTGAGTCCCAGAACACTGCTGCTTCTCCCCACCACTAATGCACCTGCTCCTCTTAAGCTCAGCTTGCTCCGGGAACCCTAGGAGCCCAGGAATGTTTCTGCCAGGAGTCCAGTTAGGAGGGTACCTGGAGGGCATAGAAGTGAAGGTGGAGGTGAGGAGGCAGAAGAACCCAGGCACAGAGAGGTTAAGAAATTTCACTGTGTGACGAGGAAGCTGCTGAGCTGGACACTGGCCCACAGCCCCATTCCAGCCCCTTCCTTGTATTGACTGGTCAACAGCCTCACTATGGGCCCTCAAGTCGAGTGTCTAGAAAGCTTGCCAACAGTGGCTGCCTAGCATCTGCCCACACACTTCCTCTAACAAGAAGTTCACGGCCTTCTGAGGCGGTGAGGCTCCTCTATGGACAGCTCTGACCGCGAACTACTGGTTCGCAGCGGGAGGTCCATGTTGACCTTAGCTCTGCCCTCTGGACCCCGTGTGTTCCTGCTGGTCCAGAATGTCCCCGCAGAGGCTTGAAGACAGCAGTGGTGTCCTTCAGCCTTCTCTCCAGGCTGGATTTCCCCAGACCTTCTCACCTCTCAGCTATCAGCCTGGCACAGAGAGCTAAGTTCATCATCGAGGCCACAAGGGAGGGGAGGCACTCAGGATATCAGAAGAAAGTAAGTGCCGTGTGCATTAATTTGGGGTCTTAATCTCACTCCTGGCTTTGTTCTATTCCTTCCAAATTATTTCATCATCTCCCAAACTCTTCTTTATTCACTCTAGCTTATCATTGTCTTCATTGCTATAAAATGCCTTGAATCTATTCATGGGAGAGAGTAGAGATGAATAAATAAAGCAACTAGCCGCCCCCATTGAGTTTCAGGGGACGGCCACTGGTGGGTCCTTTCTCCATGGTCTCTAGCCCGTTTCTCTCACTGCACACCGTGGGTGTCTCTGTGCACGCACCCCACTCTGCCCTGCTCTGTGAGTGGGAGGACGGGGGCGAGAACTCACTCGGGGGCGCTGGAACCTGTGCATGCCAGCTCTGAGAACCGATCGCTAATTTCTCCATAAGTTGCAGTCCAGCTGAGGTCATGATACCTTGAAATCAGAGAGCATCTCGACCATGGGAATGGGCAAATGCAACTGAGCACGGCGAATGCAGCACACAACTGAGTCTTCCTCTCTTCTTTCCTCTACCCAAGGGGCTTCTAGACATCAAGTGAGGAGGGCCCTGGGTCTGTCGGTCCTAGAGACCCCAGTCCTCCCACGAGGCAGACAGGGGTCCTCAGGAGTCTTTCCCATTGCCAGCCCTTCCTCTGGGCACCCACTGACCTCCTCTGTACTCTCTCCTAGGGGCTGCGGGGGCTCGAGGATGCATCCATTCATTTACACACTCAATATATGTTGAGCAAAACTATCTGTCAGTCGCTGGACTGGGGATCCAGCGATGGGACAGAGCTGCTGCCCTCTACCAGCTCGGGGACGGGGAGCTGCTGGGCTCCGTGCATAGCACACGTCATCTTGCCTCATCTCACAGCACCTGGGCCCATCGTATGGCTGAGAAAACTGCGCAGCCTGGAATGCCAAGTGACTAGTTCCCATCTGTCCAGCTCCAAGGACCCAGCCTTAACACTCCAAAGTGATGGGGGTAGTGATTTCCTTTTTCTTGTTCGATCTTCACTGTAGCTCCGAGATGAAGCCATTATCGACTCTATTTGCCAATGAGAAACCTGAAGCTCAGAGAGGCTGACCGGTCCACCTTGCAAATTTTAATGAAGATGCAGAGCTTTGGGGGCGGGACCTTGAGTCAGGAGCACTGAGTCCTTTTCTCAGCCAGACTCATGATGCTAGGATGACCTTGGACAAGTCACTTCTCACCATTTAAGCCTTTCTGCCACTCCCACCCTCTCCCCAACCCCGCCCTGGCCAGCCCTGATATCCCTCTGAGCCACAGACCACAGCATGCCCGGGGTTCATCATGGGGTGTCTCGTGGACATTGTAACTTATATTTGCCTGGTAGACCTCTCTAAGCCTCTATTTCTAATCAGTAAAACTGGAACAACAACAGCGTCTGCTTCGCAGGATATTAGGAGATACAACAATATTGTACTCTCAATGCACCCATTGTAGGTGCTCAATAAATGTTAGTCCCTGACTGGCTAGAAATGCGTCCCCATCACTTGGCTGGCTGTGGCACTCATGTGTATAGTCGCCGGACACTCGAGCATCCCGCAGTCCCCTGAAATCCACACCAGTTCATCCAGCTACCTGTTGACCTTGAAAGGTGGTACTGTGGATTAAAGACGGCCACAGATTATTTGTCATTCCCTTCAAGGGATCCATCCATATTCCCCTCCCCCCTAGTCTCAACTAACCTGTGACTGCGTCGTTCACAGAATGTTGTGGAAGGGACATAGTGCCGGTTCCAATCCTAGACTTTAAAAAGACTGGTAGCTGCCTCTCTCTCTCCCTCTCTCTCCCCCTCTTCTCTCTGTCTGTCTGTCTCTCTCAATGTAACCATCACGCTCCAAAACAGGTGGAGAGGCCACATTCGGGAACTCTGGCTGACAGCCCCTGCTCAGAGCTCAGCCAACATCCGACATCAGCTGCCAGTCACGTGCAGGAGGCCCCCCGGGATGTTCCAGCGCAGCAGAGCCCCAAGACCGCTTCAGTCCCAGCAAAAATCACAGGAAGCAGAAGAACCTCCCATGTGAGCACAGTCGGCTCAGGCTCACAAGGTTTAGTGAGGCGGCTATTGCTTTAAACTACTAAGTTTTCGCGGCAATGGACAACTGCAGCAAATGGGGTACCCACTTACTGCATGCATGTGCATCTCTAAGTGGTCATCTGCTGTTCTTAAAAAGACTAGCCGCTCTGCACTGTAGAACAGGAGTTAGGGAATGGCGGAGAGCAGCTGCTGCCTGGTTTTGTGCCATATGCAAGGTAAGAATGATTTTTACATTTTTAAACGGCTGTTAAAAATCAGAAGGACACCATTTGATGACTGGTGCAAGAAAACTATATGAAATTCAAATTCTGGTCTCCATAAATAAAGAGTGCCTGGAGCACAGGCAGGCTCATTCATCCGCGCGCCGGCCGCA
This sequence comes from Carollia perspicillata, assembly GCA_004027735.1. Lineage (NCBI taxonomy): Eukaryota > Metazoa > Chordata > Mammalia > Chiroptera > Phyllostomidae > Carollia > Carollia perspicillata. The sequence goes on from PVKM010027399.1 coordinate 16,228, forward strand.
GCTGCCTCCGCACAAGGGCGGGCTTGTGCGGCTGTGGCAGCAGCGGCGGCTGCAGCACCTCACAGATTTACTGTGTGACCCCTCACAGGGAGTCACCAGCCCCTGCCGTAGAGCATTAAATATGTATCATTTTGAACTCAAAATGCCGCGTGAAAGGATTTGTATGTGTTTCTGAGCGCTTATTTACTTAGTTCGCTAAGTTTAAAAAAAATAACCCACTGTGGTTTTGCTGACTTATTTATTTGTTTGTTTGGTATTTAAAAGTTTGAAAGTTTTAAGAAGTGTAAAAATGGTCAAACAGCGTGCAGACATTTAACAAATTACGGGAGGAAGGTCGCGAAAGCGTTAGAGAGGTCAGAATACCACTTTCTGATGGCGGGAGGGAGTGAGGGCTCCGAAGGAGAACGGACCGGGAAGCGGCCCGACCGGGTAGGAGCGCTCCCTCAGGTCCACACGGCAACCCTACTGCCGCCCTCCCTCTGCCCCCTGCTCCCCGTGATCCCCACGGTCCTGCCCTGGCCGGGGCTCCAGGCCTCACGCTCCTTGCTGGGGAGCTACAACAGCTGTCTCCCTCCTTGGCCCCTGCCTGCTTCTCTGTCTCCCGCCAGGGCCCTAAGGGTCTATGAACTGGCCAGCCCCCATCTCGCACGGATTTTTGCACTTGCTGTGCTCTCGCCGCTCCCGGCCTTCTTTTCCTGCCTAGAAGTCTAGGCAGAGCTTGCAGCCCCCTCCTGCCCACGGGCCAGCATTCGCTCCCTTCTCCGTGCCCGTTCCTCCAAGATGCGCCATATTGTTCAGACTCACTGGCTTGTCCTTCTGCTCCCTGGGCCGGAAGCACCTCGAGAGTAGTGGCTGGACCCCAGGGGAGACGTCAGAGCCCAGATACTGAAAGAAGGAGCCCCGAAGCCCTTATTGAGTGTTTAGATATCAGAAACTGCAAGGATGCTGAGTGGGCCAGACCACGCAGGCCTCTGTGATGCGACACCCACTCTCCATGGCACACCGGCTAGGTCCTGGAGTGCAGCGCGATCAGGGTCCCCTGCCTGGTGGTCATGATCAGGGTCAAGTGTGAGCTGCTTGGATTCTTGCTGCCCTCGCCTGGCCTCTAGCAGGGCCGCTTGCTTGGCAGGAGCAGCCAACAGGCACCCACCCTCCCACTAAGCCGGGCACTGACAACCAGGTCTGGAGAACAAGCGGCCCATTTAGGGCGCAGGGCTGGGGCGGCCCTGCTTTCAGGTGCATGATCTCACCCTGTGGAAACCCAGTGGGTCTGCCAGAGGGTCTCATAAAGCCTTTGATGACCCAGTGTGGGGGCACAAATCACAGGCCCCAGGCCTCTCAGGCCTGGCTGACACCCCACTCCATGGGCAAACATTTAAATCCAGATGGTTGGGACCACAGAGTATGCAGGCGGACAGCAGGGTGCTAACCCTCAGCAGCAAGCCCAGGCCCGACTGGGGCCCAGACCCACCAAGTGCCCAGCGTACTTGACAGGTCAGGGACAGCCCAGCCCCCAGCTCCCTGCCCTTCAGGACACAGCAGCCCATTTTCTCTGGTCATTTGGGTTTGGCAAAGCTGACTGGTGACATCAGGCAGACACACACCACCCCAGACTAGTGGCCCCGACACGCTGGGCTCAGCTGGGGACTGGAGCGAAATGGCCTCTGGGCTCTGGGTCTGGGCTCTGTCCCCTGAAGAGCATGAGCTCCCTGTGGGGAAGTGACGAGCCAGGGGCACCAGCTGGTTCCATCTTGGATGCAATCTGCCAGAATCCTTGGTCTGCAGCTCACAGGAGGCCCTACTTTTCTGTGAGCTCATAGGGCGTGGCCTGGGAGCTAAAGCTGAGGAAGAGGAAATGGAACTTAGATGGCCGAAGAGCGCTGCCCTCCGCCCTCCGCCCTCCGCCCTCCGCCCTCCTGGCATGCATTCTTGGCTCCACCGGTGAAGACAGGGCAGCAGCCTCTGGCTTCTCCAAGTATTCACAGGGCCAGAGTCCAGGATGGGGCACGTACACCTCTCACTGTGCCCCATCTTGTGTCCAGCAGCAGCCTCTGTCATCACTCTGGGGATGACAGCCTGGCCTTTCCATCTATTCCCCACAGGGATAGCCATGCCAGGGCCCACAGTGCCCAAGCCCTAGAAGGCAGCTTCCAGTGCCCTCAGTAAGTACAGCCATCTAGATCTGGCTGGAGGCCCAAGGCCCTGCCGCCTGACCCTCAGGGGCCTGCCTCCCGACCACCCTCAGAGCCTGGCTGGCTGTGGCTTCCCCAAACTCCTCCTGCTCTGGCAAGCCCAGCTCCTCAGTGCCTGGCCTTCTCCCTCCGCCTCTGGCAGCAAGGGTTCTCCCTTCTTCAGGCCCCACGGGATACTGCGGAGCCCATGCCCTGGGCTGTGTATGGGTGCATCCATTGCTCCTGGACGCAGCTGTTCAGAAAGGGAGGTTGAGGGTGAGCCAGGCCTGCTTTCCAGTGCCCAGAACAGGACCGGCCAAAGGAGGTGCCCAGCAGGGGCTGCAGAGTGACTGAAGCACTCAGGAAGTCTCTGGTCGGTGGAAGCCAGCCTGCCGCAGCCTGGGAGCATAAAGATGGCAC
>PVKM010027400.1:0-18788 GCA_004027735.1 Carollia perspicillata
GAGGCAACCACACATTGATGTTTCTCTCCCTCTCTATCTCCTTCCCTTCCCCTCTCTCTCAAAGTAAATAAAATCTTAAAAAAAAAACCTTTAAAAAAGAGTTTATCACAGACCCTCACACATGGTAAGCACTCAATACAACTTATTATTTCTCTAATAATTTGCCTTATGTCTTACTGTATACAATATTAAGTATTATTATAACACAGGCCCGAGATAATTACAAACATGAAAAAGACCGAAAGCCCCCTATCTGATGACTACTTTATAAACAGAATAAGCTTTTAAGGAGAAAAGGGCCACTCTATTTTAGATACTAGAAGGCTGCTGTTGGACAGCATTCGGAAAGCAGTGAGGGAGGCAGAATGGGCTGGCTCCCCATTGGGACCTCAGACTAAGAGCAGCTCACCTGGAGTCTAGAAACATGCACATTACTTGCTGAGACTACAATGGTCAGGGGTGAGACTGGAGGATGTAACAAGTAACCCAGAGGCTCAGCAGCCTGGGGAAACCTCCTCGTGCAATTGGGGTTGCTGGCCTCTCAGAGGCCCCTGCGTCCTGGTCCACCCTCTGTGTCCACAAGCACCAAATGGTAAGCACAGGGGTACAGACAGAGAAGGGCCGCCATGACTCGGGCTGTGGGCTGTGGGGTCGGTAACCCTGTAAGTCAATATACTGTTTCAAATTACATGCATCATTCTTCCTTCTCAATTTTGAAGTAATTCTCTCAAGCTTAGCAATATATTACAAAAAGCTGTTGTATTTGAAAAAAGGAAAAACAAAGCCTAAAGTAAATAGTTTCACAACTTCTTTCCCCAGGAGCTTGTCAGGTTGAAACAGGCAGGTATTCTTACAAATTAACAAATGAAGAAAGAGGAGAAATTAAATCATTTGAAAAGAACCAACCAATTTATCAAGCAGGTGAAAACAACTCCCTGTACTTTTTGATGACTGTTCAGAGTTCCAGGCTGCCTTCCACTTCACCCGTCTTTCCGCTGCCAGTTCTTTTGAGTCCCGCTTCTCCAGTGCAAAAATTGCACTGACACTCAGACATGTGATTCCCAATGTTTCCCCTTAAAAAACGGAAATCATTCTAAGCACCTCTAGTTTTAAAAAATCAACATTCACTAGAAATGGTGTGTGTGGAATTGCACTACAAATAAACTCAAATGAATTTCCTGGGAGCACCAATACTCCCTTGGAAAGGCAGTTAGAGCAACCAGTCCTTGAACCACAGGCAGCAGAGACCAGTCCTCTCCGGCAGGGAACAGCCTCCTCACACAGCCTTGTAGGACCTTGGGATGCAAGGACAGGCAGGACAGCTCTGAAACAGACTGGGCTACAGTCTCAGCTAGTCTCACAGCCTTCCTGGGTCAGACACCGGAACTGGGGAGAAGGCGTGGCCACGGGTCTGGCTCCCAGGGAAATGGACTCTGAGATGGGGATGTTCACGCACAAAGCTTCCTGAGCAGCGCCAAGCAGGTGAGTGCAAGAGGCCAGCTGTGGGAATGAAGAAGGGGAAAGGTGAGGCGGTCACAGCAAGGGAAGCCCTGCCCCTAGGAAGCCCTTCAGACTGGCTTCAAATTGAAGTGAGGGCTTGGGCCTCCTCACATCCCCTCAATGGACAGCACTGGGTGCAGCTATTCCTGGGGCAAGGAGGCCCTTCTCACAGAGGGCTGGCCCTGGAGAGGGCCTCCAGCTGGCAGCCAGCAGCCATCACCCACCACAGCTCGGGGAAGGGTGTGTCTGTCCTGAGGGGCTGAGGGTGCAGTCCCAACCATGGCAGACAGTGCAGAGTATCCCAGTGCTGGCAAGTGTCATGCCAAACATCCGGGCTCTCTTCCAAGGCAAGTGAACAAAGAAAGGGCTGTGCCAGTCTGACCACTAGATGATCTACAAGGGCAGAAAACAGTAAAAAGAAATTAAGAACCCTACCTAGCCATCTTCGATAACATGTCCTCCTCTGACAGGACTGAGACTCTCTGCAATCCTCCGCAAAAGTAAAATACATCAGTAGAACATCCTGGTTATACATATTTTTATTGCTTCAAGAGATACCAGAGAGGCAGAAGGAGACCTCAGGCAGAAGAAGGCGCTCTCAGGGGCGAAGGCACTTGTGACCTTAGGACCTACGTATCTATGAAGGAGCAGTGACCCCAGGTGCATGTGGAGCAGTGCACGCCCTCTTAAGAATTACATGGAAGCCCAGACAGTCCCGCTGGCAAGACCAGCCTTCTCAAGCGCTGGCTCTCTTGATGTCAAGCCCTTGGGTTAGTTTCCACCCCTCTCTTTCTTCACATGGCTGCAGAGCACAGGCCTACCAGACAGGTGATCCAACACCCTTGCAGCACACGACGGTCACATCGGACCTGGAAAAGGAAGGGTGGCATTCTGGTTTTATGGCTGGATCTTCTGAAGCTTCACCTCCAGATCCATAACAGACTTTGGGCTCTGCACAACAAGGCTGAGCCTGGAACATATTTCCTGAGGCAACTGCCCACCTTGAAGGTTTCCAGGTGAAGAGCCTGCCGGCCTCTCCCTAAGCTGACTCGACGGGCCTTCTCCTGACTTCCCTGTGAGAGCAGGCACTCAGGCTCCATTTACCCAAGTTCCTTCCCTGCACTCTTCCCAGCACCAAGCCCCAGAGCTCTGTTTCACCAGGAGTTGATATATGGCTGTCAGCCAAATACACTGGAGGGAATGGGGAAACTGACTGAACTGAAGATAACTGAAATGTCCACGTTTTCAGCTTAAACAACTCCACCTTGACCAACTTTCCCAACAGTATCCACGATTCATGGGGAAGTGATTCCTAAGTTCCCCTCAACTCTATCGAAGACATTCACCCACCCTGCTGGACTCCTCTGAGCTGCCGGGGATGGGCAAGTGGCTTTCACACAAGTGGTCAAGCTGATCTACACTTGAAGGCCTGTTGAGTTCATGAGACATGACCCCACAGAGCTGAGGGCTCCTCTACAGAAGTGACCTTGGGATGCCATAGTCGAGACCTAAAGCTGAAGACAGAACCAGGCCAGTGAAGAACGGGGGTCAAGGAGGCGAAGAGCAACGTAAGAGTGCTTCTGGAAGAAGAGAGCCCCACCTCCTTCACACGATGAGTCAGGACAAGAATTCGGCCTGGCTGGGCCTAGGTGGGGAGGGCGGTGGTGGGATTTTATGCATGCGGGGGGAGTGTTTGGGGCATAGGGAAACTACTGTGGGCATCACACATTTCAGAGATCTCTGTGAGCACTTTGTGGAGAATGAACAGGACTTGGAAAGAGTGAATGTGTGGAGGGAGTCCTGTTGGATGCTGTAGCAAATGGTGTACTTTCTTACCCCAAAGCCATTCTTTTTTCTTACAAAGAATCCTAATTTTGTACAGGAGTTGGTATATGGCTGTGATTTCAAGGAGAGGGCAGGGGGACGGTGTGCAACCCAGTCCTGACCATATCGTATGAAGGGAACTGCTGAGAGGGGTACTGGGGAAAAATGTTCACTGTGTCTATGGACCTGCCGAGCCTCCTGCTGCCTGGACTATAGGATGAGATGCTGAAGATGCCACCCCCCTGGACCCTGGCAAGAAGGCTGAGAGAATCACAGAGCTGCCGGCCTGGAGTCTTGACATTATACAGCCCCTGGGTCACAGCTATCAACTGCCTACCTTCTGGACTTTTGGTTATGGGAGCAAAGAGTTGTCTGTTTCCTGACGCCACCGACATAAGGGGGCTCCTGTTTCTTACCGTTCAAAGCATTGCCTGGGAATCCTCATGGGCCACTTGTTATTTAAGCCAGGTTCCAAGATCTCATCCTTCCAGGAGTCCTGTTCTGCAGTCATGGTGACAAGCTCATCTACTTGCCACATCCTTCTCCCAAATTCTGGTTTTGTCATTTGTGGCCAGGGGCTAACTACCCTAGTTTGGCCTGGTGACCAACATGGGTCACACGGTGGTCATTTTACCTCCAGTTTTCCCTGGTCACTCACACCAAGTATTTCTTTATAATCTCCTTACTACTACAGAAGAGACATCCGAGTCTCTGTAGAAAGAACTACATTTCTAAGTCTATACCACCTATAAGCTTTCAGTCTTGGGGTGGGGGACAATCAATATTTCTTCTAGGATTCAAGTCTTATAAAAATTCTCTAATTTGAAATCAAGTTCCCAAATGACTAAAAATTAAAAGTCAAAGAATATAAACCTGAGTTGCATTATAGCCTGGAAAACAATAATCCCATGCAGCCACAGGATGCTCGCTGGCTAAGGCAGGCACGGGCGTGGCTTACGGGAGGTTCCGACCTCAGGGTTCTGTGGGACTAGACCTTTCCTCCACGTTGTACAAAGGTGTGTTGCATAGTCACACATTCAGCTGCCAGTCAAATGCACATGGAGGGTATAAGAGAGGCTGAAAAGCATGGAGATGTTAGCAAAGAGATGCAGACAAAGCGATGAGAGGAAGAAAAGGCTACAAAACATTCCCACAACTATTGTAAATGTCCTATAGCTTTTATATGAGGATCAGATCCACCCATAGCCAAAAAAATAAATGAAGTACATTTTAAAGCTTTTCAGAGGCTCTTCTAACAACATCTGAGCCATTAAAGTAACTTATTAAACTGAAATAGATTAACTAAATCCATTCTATTATGAGATGGTTTGTAATATTCACCTCCAGCCAAGAATTAGAGTGGGTAAATGCAGAGCTGAAGGGTGAAAGTAGTTCACCACCATGCGGTTTGCTCTGGTGATTAATAGGACAGCCACTGATATCTGCTCAGGGTGGCTGTATCTGAAAGGTCTCTGCAAACATGCCAAGTAAAGCAATCGAGAACTGAATCAGATCGACACCAGGAATGCAAGGATGACTTAACAGTATGTTACATTAGAAAACCTGTTATTTTAATTCACACCTCATTAACAAATTAAAGGAGAAAGAACATTTTGATTACATTAAAACTATAACATTATAGTATATGTCCAAGATCTACAGCAGGGGTGTCAAACTCATTTTCACCAGGGGCCACATAAGCCTTGTGGTTGCCTTCAAAGGGCCAAATGTAATTTCAACTCTTTAACAGTTAAGGAGTAGTTACATTTATACAGTCCTAAAATTATTTCGGCCCTTTGAAGGCAACCACGAGGCTGATGTGGCTCCCAGTGAAAATGAATTTGACACCCCTGATCTATAGTATAGATCTTACAAATGCATGAGATCTATAGTGGATGTAAAAACATTCAATCTCCATCATTTTTTTAAAAAAAAAAGCAAACAAAACCCTTCTTAGCTAACACTTGCAATACCTCTCAATAAACGGTGTACAGCAGATACCCACAACAGACATCCTTAATGGCAAAAAGGTGAACACACTCTAAATAAGGATCCCTCCACCATTACACTTGTGTTCAATACGGTACAATGGAAAGGGGCCTGGCCACGGCCACAGAATAAGCCATAAGCCAAGTCAGGTGGACCCAGGCTTTGTACCTCCTGGCCCAGCACTTCACACCCTTCATTACAGTTTTGTGCTACAAGTGCTTCTGTTTCCTTTGGACATGAGTCTTTTGTGCTTTATCATTTGATTTCATGGTTGCTGGTAGATTAGTTGTTATTCTGCAGTGGGGCTAAAATAAGCTGTTAGTCTGCCTAAGAGGTCTGGGTTTTACTTTTTCTATGGTAATAGAAAAGGACAGAAAGATTAGTACAAGTTACAGCTTCATCGCAGTTACAGATCAATGTCCTCACATTGTACTCACAAGACAGCACAGAGCACAGGCCTAGGACCTTGATACGTGCAAGAGAAACTCTGTGACACCACACCGCACACCTTTGACCTCAGACTGAAAACAATGGCCAGAGACCTGTCTGCCCTACTGTCTCACATGTGATCATTCTAATCAGCAAGCAATACATGAAGATATGGAATGTATGCATACTATAATTAACAACTCAATTTAAAACGTGTTGTACCTTGTACAGAGAATGCAAATGCTTTTCCTTTTTCTCCAAATTTGACTTAGTTTATCCCCCTAAATTCTAGATTTTATTATCTTCCTTTAGCCAAAGCTGTAATAAAGAGCAGACTCATACATTTAAATGCTTTTGTTATTAACTAAGAAAGGACAAACTTAAGTAAACAAAGAATTTTACTCAAGAAACTAGAAGAAACCAAGGAAATGTACAAAAAGCAGGATGAAAGAATTGATAAAGATAGATTAGAAACAAATTAATCAGAAATAGATGGACAATGGAATTAATAAGCTACTCCAACTGGGCTTTGTATTCATAAAACATGGAGTGACATGCTCCACTTCCGAATAGGAAGATTAAATATTATATGTTGATACCAGTGTGTACGCATGCCCAAATGTGCATAAACTGGGCAAATGCCTGAAAAGACAGACGACCAAGTGTTAGCAGTATTTTTCTCTAAGCAGTTAGATTAAAGTAATATTTTCATCTTTATACTTTCCTGTATTTCTGAAACCTTCTATAATTAATATGCAATTTCATGATCAAAAAGAATCAGCCCTTGTTTAAGATGCCAAATTATTTCTCAGTGTAACCAATCTAAATACCGAAAAATAGATGAGGGACTGAAGGAGGACTTCAAAAAGGTCACCTGGGAGATTAAACATTTTGCAACAGAAGGAAGGAAGACTTATTCCACAGACATTACAACTTAATGTAAAGCTACAATTACCAAAGGTAGTTCAAATGGGCATTTGGCTAGTACCTTTAATGGAACTGCTTCCGAACTTTCCATAAAATGCTGTGAGTTGCAGACACTGACAATGATAAAACTCCCAACACTACCCACTACTCAGAGCATTCGACAGCCCAATGTCAGAGTCAGACTGCAACTAACTAATCTTAAGGCGAGGAAGCAGCAGAGAAAAATCCCCCTGGAAGTTCAAGACATAATTTATTCCTTGAAACAGTCTCAAACCCTGAAATAGGTCGGGGGATGTTTCCAATCTCACTCACCAAGGAACCCTAGATCACAAGGAACCCTAGATCAGGGCACATGCCTGGATTGTGGAGGCCAGGTCCCCAAGTGGGGTGCATGCAAGAGGCAACCACACACTGATGTTTCTCTCCCTCTATTTCTCCCTCCTTCCCCTCTGTCTAAAAATAAATAAATAAAATCTTTTTTAAAAAAGATCAGGAATAAGACAAGTGAAGAGGACCTCACTTTAGAGATGCAATGTGGTTCCAGCAGCAAAGGAGTCTGAGCAATGTTGAACTCCCTGCAACTGCTGAACCCTCTGCAACCCCACACCTGGCTAACTACCCAGGGTTAAATATTTTTAAAAATAAAATAAAATGAAAGAAGTGATCATTTCATTTGATCTTGGTTGGGTTGGGGGAAGGCCTTTCCAAGCAAAAAAGGTGAGGAAAAAAAGAGGGTATGCAGACTGGGTCTGAATGACCCAACAACTTCACGTCAGCTGTTGGCAAGGGTTTGGGGAAACAAGCACTGTCCTGACCTGCTGGTGGGAACAGTGGGTAATATTTCTGTTGGGTGATGTGGCTACACGTATCCAAAGTCTTTAAAAGGGTCATACTCTGATACGACAAGTCAATGTCCAGGAATTTTCCCTAAGGAAATAATGAGCAATATAAAAATGTATTTACAATACCAAAAGACTGGAAAAAAACACAAACATTCAACAGGCACCTATCTGGTCTTTAAAATCGTTTCAAAGAATAATAATGAGAATATTCTCAGAAATGAATATTCTTAAAACGAGTCTAAAATGTTTATTAACCTATGGAAACACAAACATATATATTTTTTTGTTTCCAGATATATATATATATATATATTTGGAGGAAAATACCAAAACAGTGGTTATATGGTTCCTTGGTGGGGAATTTAGGGTGATTTTAATTTCCTGTTACTAGCAGCCCCAAGCATGCTAACCGATAGATCTGGATGAACTCTCACTCATTCTTCAAGCCTTGGTTTACTGTCAGCTCTTTCAAGAAGTCCTCTTACACCACCCTCCTTTACCCCACATACTTGAGGTGTTCCTCCTGGGCACGATGTTCTCTCCTCCATGACACCCACTGTTCCTGCCTCGCACTCACCGATTTGATTCACTAGATCCCCACCACACTTTAAATTGCCTGTAGTCAGAAAATGGGGGTGTTTCATTTTTGTATCTCCAATCTGTCTGGAACCTACCAAATCTTCAAGCTAGAATGCTGGGTTCATGAATAAAATTAACTAAGTGAAAGATTCTCTGTGCTCTGTGAATTAAAACATCAAAAAGGAGGGAAATGTTAACAGGAATGAGCAAATACTGATAAAGAGGTATCTCCTTACCTTGGCTAACAGGCTTGACACACGTTTAATTTCACCATGTGCCTTTAGTAATTCTTGTCTGAGCTCAGTACAAGACAGTTCCAGCTGATCTTTCTCAGCTCGAGCTACTCTCAACATTTCTTGAATTGCACAGCCCTCTGCCGTCTGCCCCGCAGGACTGGTCTCTACAGCTTTTTGCTTCTCATTCTCCAGGTAAGACTTCAAAGACCCATTTTCAATCTTCAGCCCTTCCACGGTAACTTGACACTCTTCCAGAGTTTTGGCCACCACACTGCTATTATGCCGTTCCAGTTCTAGAAACCCATTCAGTTTCTCATTTTCTTCCTTCAGGTGCTGAACCGTTTCTAAAGCTTCTCGGTTCTCCTCTTCAGCCTTCCGTAAGCTGCAGGTCAGCTGCTGCTGAATGTTGAGCAGCTTCTCTCTTTCGAAGCGGCCCTGTTCGAGAATCTCTGTGCACTTCTGCTCCAGCTCCAGAAGTTTTCCTTCTTGAGCGCTGGGCTCTTCGTTCTTGACTCGCTCTTGTAGGAGATTCATCAGCTTCTCGTTCTCTTGACTTAGCTGTTCTGCCCTCTCTCGATGCTGATGAAAGGAGGTTTCCAAAATCGTCTTCTCATCCACCAGTTTCTCATTTTCTGCTGTCAGTTCCTGCACCATTTGTTGCTGGTCTGATAATTCTTGTAAAGTAGCCTGTAGTTCTTCTGCTGTGCTATGGTGATTTTCTTCCATCTTCTGTATCTTCTCCGTGAGGGAAGCCAGGGACAGTTCGCGCACATTGTTAGGGGAACTCCCAGTGGTAGAACACTTTGAACTTTTAAAGGGGTTGCTCGGGGAAGACAGGGGCCTCGAGGGGGTGTCTGCTGTGATGTGCTCGAAATCGGAGGCATCTGGTGACAAGGAAGCTTTGGTAACATCACTACTTGAAGAACCTGACGTCCGTAATACATTTTGGGGTACGGTTTTATACTCATCGATGTCACGTGACAACTGATTTCCAGTTGGGCTTCCAAAGCTTGACTCCTGGGTTATGGAGGTTGGACAGCTACTATCACCAGTGTGACTTGCTTCTCTTTCTGAATTTGGAGACTGCTCAAGGTAACTCAGTTTCTGCTTCAGGGCCCGGTTTTCTTCCTCTAGATCATCAAGTGCTTTCTGAAAAGTCTTGTTTTTCTCCTCAAGAGCTCTTACCAAAGGTTCTGAGTCACTTGGTAAGACTGATGTTCCATCTACCTTTGGGTCCAAAGTGTCAGTTCCTTCGGTGTTCAGAGTCCTTTTCTCCTTGTATTTCTTTAGTTCACTTCGAAGCCGGTTGATTTCACTGTCTTTTGCTTTGGCCTCTGCCAAGAGTTCCCGAACCTGGGACTCGAGCACGGCCCGTTCTCCACCTTCACTCTCTTGTCTGGGTCTTATGGAAGTGTTCCTCAGGGGCTTAGTGGGGGTGGGCGTACTGGAAGAAGATGGATTGGACACCGATTTCTTTGAGTTGGAGGGAACACGTGGCACAGTTCTCTCTCTTGAGATAGTTCCCGAAAGTTCTCGAGGAGCTGGAATGCCTGTCCGTTTGGTCGTCACAGCCCCTAAAGACATAAGTAGAAACCAATGAAACAAAGCAGGCACTTTTATAAATGGAACCCTAAGGACTTCAACCAGCATCGCACGACAACCAGCAAGGCTGTTGCCCTTCATTCATTTCCCCTGCTCTAGATAACCACCTGGTTCTGACTGGGGTTTCTCTACCTCCTCCTACGGCCCCACACTTAAGGGAAGCTGATTTCCATCCTGAGTCACTTAGCATAATCCCATCAGAGCCACAGTTGGTGGTTCCAGGCATACACCCCTGAACTAAGGTCAATGAAACACAAGGAAAGGTGTTCTGGGTAAGCTTCTAAAAGATGACCAGACATGGGTGCGAAAACATTTATGTCTGGGAATGGCTCGCAACCATCTTGTCATCACAAGAAGGTGAGAAGCAGAGAGCAGAAAGAAGAAAACACAATTCTTACCAGCATTGTGGATTTGCTAAATCAATCCACCCTCAGTCTTGACCTATTCTGGCCTTCCATGATACAACCCAATAAAGACCCTTCCTTTCCTAGAACTCACCTTGAATTAGGTTTTCTGTTACCTACAACTTAAAACATCTGAACTGATAATCTTGACAACTAAACAACAGGCTTTTGAGAAAATCTGGTATCATATGAATTTCTGAAAAACACTTAAAAATTCATCATTAACATATTTTGACTGAGCACAAATCTAATTAAGGAATCAGAATAATCCTCTGGAGAGACTGATCTGATCCAATGGCCTACTGCTTTTCACATATGTGGAAGCAGTGTCCTTGTGTGTATCCACAGATAAATAAGAACAAATGGGATAAGGGCATATTATATATCATCTATGGTACAGCTTTAAATGTTAAAGGGATTTATATAATATGGAAATGATATAGAATTCAGAATACTTATAACGAGAAATGTAAGGAATTATCTTTTTTTTAAAAGATTCTATTTATTTATTTTTTTTTAGAGAGAGGGGAAGAAAAGGAAAAAGAGAGGGAGAGAAACATCAATCTGTGGTTGCCTCTTGTGTGCCCCCCACTGGGGGCCTGGCCCAGAACCCAGGCATGTGCCCTGACTGGGAACTGAACTGGAGACCCTTTGGTTCACAGGCCAGAGCTCAATCCACTGAGCGCCAGGGAGGAATTATCTTTTATTTTCATCTGTACCACTATACTATAATCATTTTAAAACTTTCATCTTTACCATAACTTATACTTTCGTCTATTATTACAGACAATGTTAAAAACAATTGAAGGGATGCAAACCCAGACATCACTCTTGTGTGAGCTAGAAATGAAGCCCACCTGAGGGTTTCAAATGTCGATGGAAACAAGGGCCTGTTTTACACACTCAAAGACCATTTCATGAATCAAGGCCGCTATAAATGACACAGGTGTGCTCCCTGGGTGGGCGGTCACTGACCCTAGGCCTCTGCAGTGCAAAGAAAGCTGGGGCAGGGGCTGCAGCCACAGACTAGGGGCAGCTCTGGGCCACCAAGGCAGAGGCAGAGCCCACCCAGCAGGGCACAGCAGCTCCAAGCCCACCACCCACACTGCTGCACAGATGGGAGCAGCTGCTTACCAGGCATCTTGGAATCTGATGTGACATCAGCATCTGTTGCTCAGTTTCTGACACTTAAATGCTTTTAAAATGTCAACATAATAAAGACTAAACTGTCGTATTAATAATCAGAAAAACTATGGTTTTATATTAACTCATCAAATTAAATTACTGAGAAGGTGAGAGTACCACAACACACACTGAGTGCTTTCAGGGGTCCAGATAATTTTGTGTATCATACTAGATATGCAATGAAAAAGGATTTATTTAATTATTCTTGTTAAATGGAGATTAAAATCACTAATAAAATGTTTTAGTCACACCAGTTCTCTATGGTGAAGTAACCTTGGCCAGGGCTGTAATGAAAACTGGAAGGTAATTCAAGTTTCCCCATAACTATATATAGCCAGACCAGGCAATGCTAAGAGCCCAGGACCAATTACCACACAAGTATTTGCCACTCCTAATAATGCTACCAAAATCAAGGCTCCTTTTCAATTATTTGATAGCTTTGAAGATGAAAAGAGCTAAAATGAGAGTAGATCAACTCAGTCATCATTTCTAGCTACAGTTTAACCCCTTCCTTTTTCACTGCCAGAATCTTACTTTGTTCTCCACTTAGGTGTTAGTTACTTAAGCCTTATGTTGTAAATTTTTTTTACAACAAACCAAAGTTCATTTATGAAATACACCCAGTTGTGGATTATAAAACACACAATCAGTTGTATTTTTTACAATCAATACATCTGTTGCTTTTTCTGTTCTTGCTATTTCATCGTCACTTAAAGAGTCCTTGGTATAATTGTTTTTGATTGCCTAAACGGTTCTTCCCATTTTAGAAGATTTCAGAAATTGCAACTAGCAGAGGTGGAGTTTACAGAGTTGTTAAAGTTCATCACCAGACCAAACTAGGGTTGGTGCTTGGCTGCTCCCCAGTTTGGTGCCCGCGTCTGCCCCCAGACAGACTCGTGGCAGGCACTGCTGGGTAGGAGTCAAGCGGTGGCACTACTACAGCTTGTGATGTAATCAATCAGTGTCTCTACCCTTAGTTTCTTTCAAGTACTGTGGGTTCAATAGCCTCACTATTGAACAATATATCCTGTCACCTCTAAACTGGGCATGCTGCCTAACATAATATAAGGGGGATCCCCCAAAACAGAATTTACTTATAAAAATTGGGCACTTATTCATCACCTTCAAAATACTCTCCATTTCCTGCAGACAGCTGCCTGAACCTGCAGCTCCGGTTCACCCCTTTCCAGCTGTGCCACGCAGAGTGAGTGAGTGTGTGCACCTGTGTGGGAGGGGCGGCAGCCAACCAGGCAGCAAACCTGCCGGTGGACCCTCAGACTCTAGTTTCGTTTTGCATTGAAGGTGTGCATGGACCAGACTTGGCGATAGGCTGCCATTTTGTTATTGCCACACTAGATAATCGACGAGTTAATTGAGCACCTATGTTCTAGACATCTTGAATTCTCAGGTGCTGGTGTTCTGGTTTTGGACGTTCCAAGAACCAGAAATGCTATTTTCTAGGGTTGCAAAGCTCTGAGATCCCAAGAGCTGAATGTTCTACAGTCTGATAATTCTGAGTTTCTGTCATGATAAAGTTCTAGCATTGTCATTTTAAGGAGCTACAATACAGAACATCTAGAATACTGAAGTTCTAGAATCCACAAATGTGAGAGTTCCATCCTGGAACACCAGCAGGCTGGCACAGGTATTGGCAAACTTTCTCTGTAAAGGCCCAGATGGTAAATATTAGGCTTTTCAGGACCAGTAAAAAGAAAAAGAAAAAAGAGAAAAAAATGCTCTCCATTTCACACAGTACATCTACTGAGATGTTTTTTCCCACTGCTCCAAAGTTTTTGAACTTGTCGATTTTGACGCCTTTTAGTGCTTCTGCCATTTTTTGTTTCACTTCTTCCACATCAGCAAAACACTTCTCTTTGACGACTTTTTTCATCAGGGGTAAAAAAAAAGTTGCTCAGGGAAAGATTGGGTGAATAGGGAGGGTGGGGCATAGGAGTCACACTGTGTTCAGTCATAAACTGCTGAACACTTAGTGTAGTGTGGGCAGGTGCACTTGTAAATCACCCATCATGAAATGGGAAAATGTGTTGAAAGAGTCTTAAAAAAAATTTCACTGAAGTCGAATGCAGCCTCTCACACCACCACCAGTTGGTACACTGACACAGATGGGTTCCTAAAACCCACCTAGCAGGGAGAGACCTGTACAACAAGGGACTCACCTTCCAGAAGATACTTTCACTTTTTTTTAAGTCTCCCCTTGTATACTATAGCAAGAATGACAAAGGAGTGGTGGAAAGTCTGGGGCCGATGGCACCGAGACTGGCTTGGCTGGCACCCTTACTTTTTCTGTCTCCTTATCCTCATACTAGATCAATACTTATTCCTGGTGAGGCTGGTTGTCTGATTGCAAGAAGTGAAAATGAAAGTAAGCGCCACCTAGTATGATAATTTATTTTGAAAAACTTATGTTTGGTATGTTACATTTTTAAAGGCCAAATGAAAAATTATACTGTGGTTGATCACAAGTGCATCAAACCACGCAGTGTTAGAAACCCATCATAGGAAGGGACATATAATATTGAAAACCAGTGAGTATTAAGTAGATTGGACTCAGAGTAATTTTCCTATTTCTTTTTTAGCTGTGTTTTTTGCAATCAATTTAAAAACAAAACAAAACTGGAACTTCCAGCTAAGCTGGAGGCAGAGGTAGATACACTTTGCCTCCTCGCACAACCAAAAGGAGGACAACAACAAATTTAAAAACAAAAATAACCAGAACTGCCAGAAAATCAAACTGTGTGGAAGTCTGAACACCAAGGAGTTAAAAGAAACATTCATCTATACTGGTAGGAGGGGTGGAGATTGGCAGCTGGGCAGAGAGGACTTGAGGCAAGGCAGCGGCTAGCAGACTGGGCGGTCCCACATCTGCGTGCAGATAAACAAGGAGGAACAACTGGGGAGCAGGACAGACTGCACAACCCAGGGTTCCAGTGCATGGAAATACAGCCTCAAAACCTCTGGCTGAAAAAAACCTGTGGGGGTTTAGGCAGCAGGAGAAACTCCCAGCCTCACAGGAGAGTTCAATGGAGAGACCCACAGGGCCCTAGAACATACACAAATCCACTCACTGGGGAATCAGCACCAGAAGGGTCCAACCTGCTTGTGGGCAATGGAGGAAGTGACTAAAAGCCAACCAAGAGCCGAGCAAGCAGCACTGTTCCCTCTCAGACCCCTTCCCCACATCCTGCGCCACAACACAGCTAAGTGGGTTGCCCTGACCTGGAGAATACCTAAGGCCCCGCCCCTTGCTACATACCTGGTGCTCTGGGACAAATAAATAAATAAATATGGCCCCAATGAAAGAACAAATCAAAGCTCCAAAAGTACAACTAAGTGATGAAGAGAGATCCAACCCACAGGATCTCTACAGATACAGGGTTCAAAACACTGGTAATCAGAATGCTCACAGAAATGGTTTAGTATGGTCACAAAAAAAGAGGAAGAAGTGAAGACTATGCAAAATGACATAAAGGAAAATGTACAGGAAACCAACAGTGACAAGAAGAAAACTGGGACTCAAATCAATGATTTGGACCAGAAGGAAAAAAATAAACATTCGACTAGAACAGAATGAAGAAACAAGAAATCAAAAAAATGAAGAGAGGCTTAGGAACCTCTGCGATAACTTTAAACATTCCAACATCTGAATCACAGGGGTGCCAGAAGGAGAAGAGGAAGACCAAGAAATTGAAAACTTACTTGAACAAATAATGAAGGGGAACTTCCCAATATGGCAGAGGAAATAGACTTCCAGGAAGCTCAGAGTCCCAAAGAAGTTGGACCCAAAGAGGAACACACCAAGGCACATCATAATTACATTACCCAAGATTGAAGATAAGGAGAGAATCTAAAAAGCAGCAAGAGAAAAGGAGACAGATACCTACGAAGGAGTGCCCATAAGACTGTCAGCTGATTTCTCAAAAGAAACCTTGCAGGCAAAAAGGGGCTTGAAAGAAGTATTCCAAGTCATGAAAGGGACCTACATCCAAGATTACTCTATCCAGCCAAGCTATCATTCAGAATGAAAGGGCAGATAAAGTGCTTCCCAGATAAGATCAAGTTAAAGGAGTTCATCATTACCAAGCCCTTATTATATGAAATGTTAAAGGGACTTACCTAAGATAATAAAGAAGATCGAAACTATGAACAGTAAAATGACAAGAAACTCACAACTATCAACAACTGAACCTAAAAAAAACCCCTTAACAATGAAAACAAAAACTAAGCAAACAACTAAAATAGGAACAGAATCACAGAAATGGAGATCACATGGAGAGTTATCAGCAGGGAAGAGGAGGGGGAGAATGGGGGGAAAGCTACAGGGAACAAGAAGCATAACTGGTAGGTACAAAATAGGCAGGGGTAGGTTAAGAATAGTAGGAGAAATAGAGAAGCCAAAGAACTCGTATGTACAACCCATGGATATGAACTAAGGGGGAGGGATGCTGGAGGGAGGGATGGTGCAGGGCAGAGGAGGATAAATGGGAGGAAAAAAATGGGACAACTGTAATAGCATAATCAAGAAAATACATTTAAAAAAACAGGAGGGAAAAATCCTACCATAATAATATGCAGAGAGATAAATGAGTGGTAAAAAAAATCTTTTTCAGAGAACAAAAAGCACCTTCAAAATAACAACAGCATTTTCATTTAAACCATAAATCAGGTGACAGTTTTAAGTAGTAATTTTAATGAGCTGAAAATGAAAATATTTCAGTCCCTTTTTAATTTCCTCATCTTGCCCAAACAATGTATTACTGAGGTTGTTCTTTGGCAGGTCTTCTAACATGCGCTGATGAATGGCGATGTTCTGAAATAAATGATCAATCTTTCCTTTATTGAAAAAGAATTCACAGAGTACCTGCTCTGTGGGAGAGACAGGTGGGACCTACAAATGAAAGTTCACCATCTACACATACCACACAATTGCTACTTGGCCTCCTAAACACCAGACAACTTGCTCATTCTATTTCAAAGAGTCTAAACTATTAGATTTTTTTTTTTACTATCACTCCACATAAATTTTTCTCTCAAAACATTCCAATAATTTCTTTATGGTCAAATCTGATTCCCACCCTCAATCTTCAGCCTTCACAGCTTCTCAGTGGCAGCTGACTTTATCAGGGATCTGTTGCTTCTTTCCTTCCTTTTTATTCATGTCTGAGAACTCCATCAATCACTTTTGGATTCCACCATTCAGGAAACCTTAAAAACATATTTAACCTTCCTTTCTCCTTTCTTTTTGTAAATAATCAGTCAGTTGCTAAAACCTATGAACTGTTTTTGGAAATTATTCCATACTTTTCCTTTCCTTTCAGTATAAATCTAGCCCAGATCCTCTAAATTTCTGAAATACTCTCACAGGTCTTCTTGATTCTAGCCTCTTCCACCTTTGAGAGATTCTGTATCAAGTCCCTTAACTAACTCATTCGTTGTTCTGTTCAAGCATCTGTAAGTATTTCTTCTCCTCTGCTGCAGTAATGTCAAACTTGTTCCCGTGGCATTCAAGGTCACACTTAATCTCTAGTCAACATTCAACAGTTAAGACCATTGAAGACCAGCCAGTATCTTCGATACCCCCAATATACTTGTTACTTGTTGAAATATATTACCTTTCCACTGTATCCTTCTGACTGGCATTTAAACAAGTTTAATTCCCTTCAATTGAAAAAAAAATCCAAAAAACTAGAACCCACATCTTCCTCCAGAGTTCTCCCGTTACGCTCACTGGCTGTCTTCCTTTCTTCCACTCGCACTCCTCTACCCATGCCCATTACAACCAAAACCCTTCCTGCCGAGGTCCTTCCTCATCATCTCCATGTGGCCCAATACAATGGACAGTTTTAACCCTCTCAGCAGAGTCTGAACAGTTTCCTCTTTTTAGAAACATACCTCTGATGTCACATTGTCTTAGTTTTTCTCTTAACTCAATAGCTACCCTCTGTCTCTTTCGCTTGTTCTTTCTCCTCTCTTCACACTTTACATATTAGAATTCTTCAGATCTAGGCCATCGGCTGTTTTTCATCTCTTTCTCTCTCTTGAATCCTCACCCAAGAATACATTTTTGTTGATTTTAGAGAGAGACACTTGATGTGAGAAACATCAGTTGCCTCCCACATGCCCCTGACCAGGGATTGAACCCATAACCTTTTGGTGTACAGAACAATTCTCCAACCCACCAAGCCACCCAGCCAGGGCCATTTTTCTTCTCTTATTACAAATATTTCCATAGTGATTCTACTCAATCCCATAATCTTAAATACCACCTATATACTGATGATTCAACTCTTCTATGGACCTGTCTGAGCAACATCTGAATATCAAACTACTTACTTGATAAGCATAAATGAATTATCCCCAAAATAACTCAAATTAAATAAAAGGGAGAACAGAAGGCGAAGAAAGCATACACAGAATATGCAAAGGCCCTGGGGTGCAGAGAGCTGTGGAAGGGCTGGGACTAGTGGGGACGGAGGCTAATCTATGTCAGGTACTTAGGGAAGGTCTGCTGACTGAGACTCAAGGTGCTACACATTCATTCAAACAAGGCAAGGGTGCTGTAAGAAAGAATACGGATAATATAAGGGAAAGCTTTCAAAAATTTTAAATAAGCTTGTCCGTTTAAAAGATTCAATAAAAGGGATGGAATGCAAAATCAATTAATTCTCCCAATACGTAGAAGAAAATGAAAACAAGATGGAAATAGAGAAGATAAATACAAAGGGTCAATCCAGGAGATCAAACAATCAATTAACAGAAATTCCAGAAATACAGGCCAATGGAAACAGAGTGGAGGCAATTATCAAAGAACTGACACAAGAAAATTCCCTAAAGTTGAAGAAAATAAATTTGGAATTCATGCCAAGCAAAACCAATGAAAAAAGACCCACATGGAGATAGATACATCTTGTATAAAGTTTCGGAACACCAAGAATGACTAACGTTTGGGGAAGGGCTGTGGACCTAGAATGAGAATGGTGATCATCATTCTTTAGCAATACTGAGTTCCAGAAGGCAATAAAGCAAAGGCCTTCAAAGTTCTGAGGGAAAATTGTTTGTAACCTAGAATTTTATACCCAACTTAATTATAAATCAATCAAAGAGGTAGAAAATACATTTTATTTAAAAAATTTTTAATTGAATTTAGAGAGAGGGAGGGAGGGAGAGGGGAAAGGGAGGGAACAAGGGAGGGAGGGGGAGAAACATCAATTTGTTGTTCCACTCATTGATGCATTCCTTGCTTGATTCTTGTA
>PVKM010027401.1:0-18795 GCA_004027735.1 Carollia perspicillata
CCCCACAGAGCCCAGATTCCCACAGTGCCCTCTGAGATTTGCTTCAGGGCTTGCCTGCATGTTGTTTTCTGGAAGTCAGGAGAAAGCTGAGGGGGGTGGAGTGCATCTCCCACTCCAGACCTTTCTCCCCTCCCCCAGCCTTCCTTATAGGGTTTGACAAAAGCTGGCCTCCTCAAGGACTCTGTGTTGCTGGAAACAATGTGAGTTTATTTTGGCACCGCAGATCGGGCCTGCTTCCCCCCTCTGGATGCCTCTGTGGGAAGAGGACCTGGGGAACGTGGCCCAGGCCTGTCAGCTCCCATTACTCCCCGGCCCGTCCACGCCACAGTCCTCTCCATCACACTGGCTGGGAGGAGGGAACGCGATAAGAGCTTTCTTTCCACCTCAGATGGATCAGAAGATTTGCCTGCCCCCTCACACTCCCCCTCCCAAAAGAAGTCACGCTGAGGACACCTGGTGCAGTTAACTAACTGCCTGCTCTTAGCAGGTCTCCTCTCAACCCTGGGGGCACTTGGTCTGGTGGCATCTGCATGTGGGGATTCAGCTACCTGTGGCCATTATGCTGATTAAAGTCAGAGACCCTCAGCATCTCAGAGGATCGTCACCATCCTTTGGTCCAAGTCCCCACCTGACTTAGATGCACAGCCTGCCAGCGTTTTTTGAGGGCCAGTTCTGGGCCTGGCAAGAAGTGCTTTTGCATCTGTTGGCTCATGTTTGGGAACCCACACACCCTTTTTCAGAAAGACCTTGTTTTCCCATTTTTCCAAGTTCAGAGCCTGTGGCTCAGGGAGGTGAAGCAGGTGGCTCAAGGTCATGAAAGGTGAGCAGGTCAGCGGTGGAACAAGGGTGTCGTCCTCCAGCTCCGACACCAGCTCTGTCTGTCCCAGGCCGGGAGGCATCCCTCTGCACCACTCTCAAGGGAAGGCTCAGCCAGGCTTTGCCTGAGTTCCTCTGCTGTCTCCCGAGGAAGCTTCACCTGAAGGGTTTGTTAGGAAGGAGCTGAGAGCTGCCTCCCTGTCACCTTCTCCCATGGGCCCCAGATGCCCTGAATCGAACTCCAGGGAAAAAGAAGAAACTTAAATCTCTACCCTTGGCCACACAGGTCCTTCAGACATGGGAAGATGACCCAGATGACCCTTGACCGCCCCTGTCCCAGCCCCAGAACTGGTATGCACATAGAACTGTATGCCCTTGCGTGGGCTCCTCTGGCCCTCCCTTCTGACTGCCCTCCTTGGCTCTGGGCGTGGGTTAAGGAAAGATAGTAATGCAAGGTACAGCCAGGTGAGCCTAGCAGGCAGGCCCCAGGTGAGAGGCATAAATGGGGACTGCCGCCCTAACCCACAGAACCAGAAGTGTCCAGCAATGCTGAGGACTCTAGAGGTCATACCGGGCATTCCCTCTCGGCCCAACCCCCCACATCCCAGCTTGCCCGGGGCCAGGAAGGGGAGGCACTGACCCACCAGCAGTGATGGCATGGATGACAGCTTTCTGAGCTTCTTCTCCTCATCAGCCCCCTCGGTCCCTCAACAGCTTGGTGAAGGAGGTGGGAAGGGCAAGCTTCATCTTGGTTTACGGATATGGAAACTGAGGCTCAGAGAGCTCCTATGGCTTCCCAAGGCCACACAGTTAATGAGGGGCAGAGTGAGGCTCGAACACAGGACCTCTGGATGCCAAGCACAGTGAACTTTCCCTCTCTGCCGTGCCCCCTCGTCCTCCGTCCGCTCTGCGAAGATTGGTCTGGGCGCAGTAGCAGAGGGGCAGATGGGAATAAGCCAGTGGTGTCACAGGACAGTGAGAAAGTGACTGGCGGGTTGCCTGACTGATTGGCTGATGGAGCCATTGAGCGCTCATCTTCGCAGGCCCCCTTCGGCCCTTCTTGGATCACTCTCCTGACATAACAAACTGCGGGGAGCAGGCCAGCCTAGCTCAGTGCACCCTGTCTGCCACCTCCCCCTCCAGGGAACCCTTTGAATAAGAAACCAGATCTGCACTTGCAGTTCCCACCCAGGGTGAGGTTGAAACACTTATGGTTTCTATTTAAAGCCATCCTCATTCATCATTTCAGCACCACCTCACAATTAAACCTGCTTCAATCGAACACTGACAACTAATTTAAACTGGTCCTCTCAATCCTCCTGTCATTGGCTATTTAAAACCCTCTCCTGGCCTGGGAGGCCCCTGGGACTGTCTGCGCTACCAAGAACAAAGTCCCGCCTGCTGCGTCCAGGATCCAGATCTATGCAAGCGTCCCTGTGCCGCCTCATCCACTCACCTTCACGTCTGTCCGTGCTCCAGCTGTCTCTGCCAGGTGAGGACTGGCTTCTGGGGGAGTTCAGGGATGCCAGGTAGAGGGAGCAGGGGGAAGCTGCAAAGGCAAACACCCACTTAAGAGGTCATATGAACCCAAGTTCACATGCTTGGGGAGGTTTCTTGGCTTTCTTCAGGCCGTAAGCAAATGTGGACACCTGGGGATTATTAAGAGCATCTGAACTTGGACTTGAATTCTGACTTTGCAATTGACTACCCAGTCCTGTGATCTTGGCCAGATCTCTTGGGCTTTCTCAGCCTCACTTTCCTCACCAGTATAGTGGGAATAACAAAAATGTCTCCCCAAACCATTTCCCTGTGTTGTTAAGAGATCCCTCAAATCTGGCCATTCCTGTGAAAGCTTTTGGAAAACAAGAAGACTTAATACTTAGAAGTTATAAGTGGATCAAGCCTGAGCTCCTCCTGGGTCTGTGGCTGTGGAGGCAGCACGGTGGATTCCAACTCATGGTCATACAGTGATGCCCGGAGTACACACGGCTCTCTCTAGGGCTGCAGAACACACAACATACAGGTCAACAAATGTCAATGGTGACCTCTCCAGGCTGAAGACTCGGTCCATCCTGGTGTAGGCAGGGAGGTCTTCCTGGAAGCAGTGGGCTTCAACTGAGCTTTGAAGGCTGGACGAGACTCAAATAAGCAGAGAGGGGGAGGGAACCAGATTAGACAGAGCCACTCAGAGCTGGCACAGAGCTCCCACAGCCCTTTCCCATTTGACCCTCACTCCCACCCCCATTTTATAGGATGAGGAGGCTGAGAGTTTCAATGACTTGCCCCTGAAATATTAAGGCAGCCAGGTACTGACATGGAGTTCCCGCTGCCTGGTCTCACTCTGCCCCCTCCAAAAAGCAGAGAATACTAGAGGTGGGCGTGGGGATACTGAGGAAAACAGGAAAGCGGGAGGACTCCCCACAGGGCTATTCCCTCTCAAATTCCTAGTGCCTATTCTTCTCAAAGGAAGAAAAGCACAAAAGGGCAGTTTGGAGGCTGAGAGATTGTGGGATAAACTGGGGAAGCGGGTGCTGTTCCAGAGGCTGAGGAGCATGGGGTAGCGACAGCCACCCAATCCTGTCACTGGGGGAGCCTAAGCTGCCCTGACATTGGGAAAGGGTCTTGTGCAGTCTCTAAGCTCTGGAGTGTGGGAGGAAACAATAGCCTCTTCTCTGGGGCCTTGAGGGTGAGGAGGAGTGAGATCATGTCTGGGGAGAGAGGGGCAGGGACACAGGATATGAGTGTGCTCCCAGGAGGCACAGTAAGGCCAAGGAGCAGGGCCTTGAGAGCAGCTGCCTCCTTTCTGAAGTGCCCCAAGGCTCCACCCTAGTATCCTCCCTTGTCTGGGTTCCTGGTCCTTACAGTTAGGAGCTTCTGACTATCTGGGATTCGTCAGAGGTCCTGCAGACCCAGCTAGACTGCAGTCCCCTGGAGGACAGGTCCGCTATGTCCAACTGTGGTTAAGAGCTCCGGGCCTGGAGTAGGGCAACCTTGAGGTGACTTCCAGCCCTGCCACCAGCTATATGGTTTTTAAGCCTGTCCTTTAACCTCCTTGAGATTCTCCTGTGTAATGAAGGTAAAAAATAGGACCTATCTCATGAGGTCATCATGAAAATGAATGAGTTAATCAGAACAAGTGCTTCCCGAAAATATCTCCATTTGCCGCGTTCCCAGAGCAGCTAGTACCCATCTCAGTATATGGCAGGGGCTAGACTATTAGTTGATTGCAAGCTCAGGACAGCAGCTACAGCGGCAGGGCTGGGGTAGGAGCGGAGAGAAGGTCTCCCTGACATGGAAGGGTCAGTCCAAATGAATGCCAGGGTCTTTCTGGGGAATTTCCTTCCTGTGAGGCCCCATGTCAGGCCACCCTGAGGGGCTCATGGCCCCATCTCCTGGGGAAATTGGGACCCCCAGACTCTCTCTGGGGTCTTCCTGAGGAGTCTGGGCTCTGCCTCATGGTTGGGGTAGAACAGAGGGCCCAGAAGTTGAGCCGCTTTCCTCTGGCTGAAACTTAGCAACGTTAGGGTGGGTTCTGCTTCCCTGGGGTTATGAGGGAAGGAGAAAGCACCCCTAATTCAAGACCTTGCAGAGCCTGTGTGAGGATTATAAGACATCATACATCAGTCTCTAGACTAGTGCCTCTGAACCTTTCAGTTTAAAAATATCAAATCAGGACTTCTGGCCAAGATGGAGATGTAGGTAGATTCACTTTGCCTCTTTGCACAACCAAAAGAAGGACAATAACAAATTTAAAAATAAAAAACAACCAGATCTGACAGAAAGCAGAACTGTATGGGAGTCTGACAACCAAGGAGTTAAAGAAGAAACGTGCATTCAGATTGGTAGGAGGCATGGAGATGGGCAGCCAAGGTGGAGAGGACTCTCAACAAGGCAGTGGCTAGAGGATTGTGTGGGCAAGACAGTGGCTGGTGGTCCCACATTTGTGTGCGGATAAACTGGGAGGAACAACTGGGGAGTGAGACAGACCGCACAATCCAGGGTTCGAGCTCAGGAAAAGTAAGCCTCACAACCTCTGTGTGTAAAAACTAGTGGGGGCTGTGGTGCCAAGAGAGACTCCCACTCTCATAGGAGAGCTTCTTTGAGAGACCCACAGGGTCCTAGAATGTACACAAACCCATCCACCTGGGAATCAGCACCAGAAGGGCCCAATTTGCTTGTGGGTAGCAGGGAAAGTGACTGAAAGCCAGCTGAGAGCCGAGCAAGTGGCACTGTTCCCTCTCGGACCCTTCCCCCACATATAGCACCACAATGCAGTGATATGAGTTGCCCTGCCCTGGCAAATACCTAAGGCTCCACTCCTTACAACATAACAGGGGTGCCAAGACAAAAAAATGTGGCCCAAATGAAAGAACAAATCAAAGCTCCAAAAATAGAACTAAACCATGTAGAAATAGCCAACCTATCAGATGCACAGTTCAAAACACTGGTAACCAGGGTGCTCACAGAAATGGTTGAGTATGGTCGCAAGATAGAGGAAGAAATGAAGGCTATGCAAAGTGAAATAAAGAAAAATACTGGAGGGAAATGGAGGGGGGAAATGGGACAACTGTAATAGCATAATTAATTATATATATAATTATATATATTTATTTATATATTTATATATAATTATATATATTATGATTATATATATATGGAACCAACAGTGACAAGAAGGAAGCCGGGATGCAAATCAATGGTTTGGACCAGAAGGAAAAAATAAACATTCAACCTGAACAGAATGAAGAAATAAGAATTCAAAAAAATGAGGAGAGGCTTAGAATCTCCAGGACAACTTTAAATGTTCCAACATTCGAATCATAGAGGTACCAGAAGGAGAAGAGGAAGAGCAAGAAATTGAAAACTTATTTGAAAAAATAATGAAGGATAACTTCCCCAATCTGGAAAAGGAAATAAACTTCCAGGAAGTCCAGGAAGCTCAGAGAGTCCCATAGAAGTTGGACCCAAGGAGGAACACACCAAGGCACATCATAATTACATTAGGAGAGATTAACATGAAGGAGAGAATTCTAGAAGCAGCAAGAGGAAAGGAGATAGTTACCTACAAAGGAGTTCCCATAAGACTACCAGCTGATTTCTCAAAAGAAACCATGTAGGCAAAAATGGGCTAAAAAGAAGTATTCCAAGTCATAAAAGGCAAGGACCTACATCCAAGATTACTCTATCCAGCAAAGCCATCATTTAGAATGGAAGGGCAGATAAAGTGCTTCCCAGGTAAGGTCAAGTTAAAAGAGCTCATCATCACCAAGCCCTTTATATGAAATGTTAAAGGGACTTATCTAAGAAAACAAAAAAGAAAAGAACTATGAACAGTAAAATGACAACAGAGTCACAACTATCAACAACTGAACCTAAAAACAAAATCAAAAATAAAAACAAACTAAGCAAAGAACTTGAACAAGAATAGATTCACCAGAAATGGAGATCACATGGAAGGTTATCAGGTGGAAGTGGGAGTGGGGAGAATGGAGGAAAAGGTACAGGGAATAAAAAGCATAATTCATAGGTATGAAGTAGACAGGGGGATTAAGATTAGTATAGGAAATGGAGAAGCCAAAGAACTTATATGTATGAGCCATGACCATGAACTAAGGTGGGGGAATACTGGTGGGAAGGGGAGGGCAGGGTGGAGGGGAATAAAGGGGGAAAAATGGGACAACTGCAATAGCATAATCAATAAAACACACTTAAAAAATAAAAATATCCAATCAGGTCCCAGCCAGGTGGTTGAGTTGTTTGGAGTGTCATCACATATACCAAAAGGTAGTAGGTTCAATGCTCAGTCAGGGCACATACCTGGGTTGCAGGTTCAATGCTTGGTCAGGGTGCATATTGGAGGCAACCGGTCAATGTTTCTCTCTCACTCCTTTTCTCTCTTCTAAAATCAATAAAAAAACATATCCCTGGGTGAGGATTTAAATATATACACATATGTATATATTCATATATGTGTGTGTGTGCACATATATATATTCTATATCCAATCAGTCACCGACAGATGCTTTTGTAAAATACAACAAAAATGAATTACTAGAAAAAATAATCATACATTTGGATACTGTAGCAATATCAAATGGCTCTAAAATTTGTGTTTATTCACAATTTCTAGGCTTATCTCATCAACGACCGGTGACAAATGATTTGTTCCAGTTGTTTACAGCTACACTGCACTTGGAGCAGATACTCAGTGAAGGCTAATTTCCCTCTTCTTCCTCCTGCAGTCTCACTACCTTGACTGAATAGGAAGAGGGCCTCTGATAGCCCCTCACCACGTGACCAGGTCTTCCCTGGTTATCTATGGCCATTATACCTCAGTTTTTCTGTGACAGTCCTCACTATACACATTTTCTCCTGGCAGTGTGTTCTGGCTTTTTTTTAGTGACTGCCGTGCAGTAGGTAAATTCCTAAAAGGACGGACATAAGTTCTGTGTTCAGTGCAAAGGAGAGTGAGAACTGCCTGCTGAGGCAGCAAACACCTCCCCGGGGTGCGGGCACGGGGCGCAGAGGGGAGTGGAAACAGCGCCCATCCATCGGAAACAGAGCAAGGGAACTTGAACAACAGTTACTTTTTTTTTTTTATCATCAGACCCTGAATTCCATGAGCAAGATCTCTCTTTCCAACAGTTCTGCAAGGTAGATACTATTTTGTCGGGTTTTAAATGAGACATTGCCATTCTGAGTTCCTGGAAGGAACTATGCAGGTGCTACACAGCCCCTGCCCCAGGGCTCATCCCGAATGGCTTCAGAGCAACCTGGGGAGCTTTTTAAAAATGTAGATCCTCCAGTGCCACATCTGATGCAGAAGCCTGGGTGGTCCCCAGGGTCCCCAGGGTCCCCAGGTGATCTTCATGGTCAGCTTTCTCACCACTGCAAAGGCCTGGAGTGAATAGGCTATGGGGAACCCAAGACAGCCCACATGGTGCCACCCTTAAAAATGAAGACTTTTTTCTGTCCTGGCTGGTATCTCAGGTGGTTAGAGCACCATCTCCAGACACCAAGGTTGCAGGTGCCGACCTCAGTCAGGGTGCGTACAGGAATCAACCAGTGAAGGCATAAAGACGTGGGACAACAAATCGATGTTTCTCTCTCCTTTCTTCTCTCTCTCTAAAATCAATTTTTAAAAACAAAGACGTGTTAATGACATAGGAACATACTTATGTTAAGGGAAAGGCAGGTAATAAAATTGTATATAGTTTTACCGCAACTGTGTAACAAAAAAAAATATTGGAAAGAAAAACAAAGTGTTGACGTCAATGATCTCCATAGAAAGTGATTATACGTGATTTCATTTTCCTCTCTGTAGTTTTCTACGTAGAGCATGTATTACCTTCACAAATCGAAAAGCGGTAATTACACACTGTTTTTAAGAGAAAGCCTCCCATCCTCAACCAGCATGAGTCAAGCTGGACATTCTGGGGTGAGGCAGAAACTGCTGGGGGTCTTGTTTTCTTCTCTCTGAGGGCAGGAAGTAACTATTTCCCACCAGGTTTCCTGCTGCAGTAGGAGGCTGAGAAAAATTCTGGCGGAAGACTCAGGGCAGGTATCAAACACAGCTGGGCAAGGCCCTTTGTGAGTGACTCCTGCTTTATCTCTGCATCCCTCCCTCTTCACCTTCGGCTCTGGGCATCATTTCCAGAAAGTACTCTCATTCCTCAACCTGCTCTCCACCTGGAAGCTCTTCCCTATCCCCACTTCACTTGACTAACATCATCAGGCATCATCCTTGTTCTTTGAGGTGCTTCCCTGACCCAAAGTACTGAGTGAGACCCCAGTGAGTACCCAGAACACCGTCTCCCCCTGTAACAAAGGCGCCACACCCGGCTGTGTTCGTGGCGCACTCCCAGGCTTCCCCACCAGCCCTGAAGCGCTGGGAAGGCTGGCACTCTGCATCCCCGACCCGGCACAGACCGGGGCACTCATCTAACGTTCACTGAATGAATGAAGGAACCCTGCCTCGAGGCCCAGATGGCTGGTGTCTCTTAGGCTGCTCTTGGCACCTGCCTCTCTCAGAGCCCCTTAAGGGAAAGTTGCCCCCAAGAGTCCTTCCTGGGTGCACGGTTATGGCTGCTGCCGTGTGGTCGGCAAAACCACCTTCTTCGCCTGCTCCAGCAGGGGAGAGCAGGGGCCGGGGCCCAGCTGCGGGGAGGGAGGCCAGCCTCTTCCGATGGCTTGCCCAGAGATTCTGCCTAATACGATGCTTTATGTGGGATGGTGGCTACTGGCCAATCAGATAGCTTCTTGAGAAGAAAGCCAACGTCACAGAAGTGTCATCCTGAAGGCCACTGAGTTCCATTCGGACTCCCCAGCCCAGTCTGGGAGCCCCCTTCCTCCTTCCCGTGCTCCAGAACCGAAGGAGTCTCCATGTGGCTCCTCCACACACACTCAACGATCTGCATCACAGGAGAGGATGGCCGGTCACTCGCTCCCTCTCGGCTGCTCTGTGACCATAGGGTGACTGGCCACCCTATGACCATTCCTCTGGGGGGCCCCTCCTGCTGAAGTCAGGCGGGGTTGGGGAGTTGCTCCCAGTGCCTGGCCACTGGCCCAGCTGGCCGCATGCAGGGAATGGCCTGCACGCACACTGGCCCAAGCCCTGAGGGGCACACTTGCAATTAGCCGATGAGTTCAGTGCCCTGCCGTCCTATTTCTCCAGCCTCGCCCTGCCTGGGTCATGAGGGATGAGGAAAATGTGACTGCATTCCCTCACATACAGTATCTCTTGACAGAGAGAGGGGAGGCATTTGGCACCCAGGCTCACTTGGGTGGGTGGAGTGAGCTGCACCAGGAGACTGGGCAAAAATAGAAATGTGTTGCCAATGGGGCAGGAAATGTGCTGGGAGCAGGGGTCCCGAGAGGGCAGCAGGAGAGGAGCCTTCAGGGACCATCAGGGATTGGCCCACACTTGTGGGCAGGCAGCGCCCTTCCCCGGCCAGCCCTAAGTGCCTCGGGGCTTGTGCTAGGTTGGCCTTGCTCCCACCCCACTCACCTTGCCCTCCCTTTCAACGGTCTCTCCTTGCTTCTCCTCCTCCTCTCCGGGGAAGTGGTGCCCGTGTGCTTCTGGAAACCACATGTTCCAGTCTCCAAAGGATAACTCAGATTGAAAGTATTCTCATCCCACATCAGACCACGTGTCACTGTGCTGTAACTGTCCCGGAGCCTCCTGCCCGGAAGGACACACACGCCCACACTGAGGAGTGAGGTGGCTTGAGGCAGAGGGTGAGGAAGGGGCATAGGTCAAAGAGCCTCGCCTGGAAAACCTCGCTCCACCAAAGAAACGAATCCCTTCTGTTGGGATAGACCAGTCCATTCGGGGATGCAGCAGACTGGGGCTCCACTCAGAGGTGCTCACCTTCTCCACCAACACAGGAAGGGCTTGCCCAGGGCCGGAAGGTAGGGAAGGAAGCCTGCTCATCAGCACAGCATAGGGCACCCCTTTCTCTCCCCCGCACCGCTGCAGAAAATGAGCTGCCTCATCCAGGTAGAGGTGGAAAGAGCCCTGAGCTGGGAATCCAAACCCCTCTCAGTTCTAGCCCCAGCCCCGTCTCTGAGGAGCCCTGAAACCTTGAGGAAGTCACCCACAGGCCCTCAGTTTTCCTACTGGTAAAACAGGAAAATCTTACCTACAGCTCTTGTGACCCCCATTGAGATAAAAGACTGGAAAAATATGGAGAAGTCAAACGCAGGACACTGTGAGGAGTGGAAGAGGAGTGAACAGAGTGTCAGAAGCTGGGTCTGGCTGTGTGGCCTTGGGAAACTTGCTGCCCCTCTCTGTGCCCAGAGTGGGCTGACCAGCCAATTGCAAATGCAGCCGGGCCTCTCTTATCGCCATCTTCATTTAAGAAGATTGATACTGTTATCTTTCGTCTCCTTAAGGCATCCTTTCTGAGGAGATGCTGCCAACAATTTCTACATTGTTTCTCATGACCGCTCAGAGCCTCTGCCAAGGGCCCTGCTCTGGACACTGGCCTTTCTGAGGACATGGTGGGTGGGGGGAGCCCAGGGCGGGAGGAGGGAGGTGGGTCCGGAGAGTGGGCTGTTGCTTTGGACACTCTCTGGTTCTCTCAGTGGATTTTCCTGCCCTAGACTTTATGGTCCCTGACACAAAGGCTGTCCCTAGCTCGTCCCTCTGGCTGGGCTGGACTTGGGGCCTGAACCAAAGTCCAATGGTCTGAGGCTCCCAGTGGGTGCCAGGAGAAGACAATGGTTACTTGGAAAGCTGCCTCCTTGCCCACTGCCTGGGTCAGATGGGATTTTCTCTGAGGGAAGGGTCTGGCTGTGAGTCACAACCATCTGGCAACCCGAAACTGGTGTTCTGAGTGTGTGGTTTTCTTTCTCACTTCATCTCTCCCTCCAGCCTCTGGTTTTGATTTCTTCTCCCTCCCGATACCCACACAGTTACTGTGAAAGGAGCAGCATACAGTGTCCGGTGATGCCCCTGCGGTCCAGTTGCCTCTGGGGCTGAGAGGGGCCTCCGAGCGCACCGTCCCTACCCCTGTCTCTAGGCCTGGCCACACTGGACCCATCAGACCAGCTACCTTGTCAGCTAGGGCCTCGGGCCCTGCCCCCTTCTCCTCTAGGCCCTGGCCTCCTCATCAGCAGGTGAGGGGTTGGACTAGAGGAGAGAGGACAGCTGGCTGAGACTGAGGGGGGTGACCCTGATGCCCAGTGAGCCACACAGCACCGGAGGGTGTGGTTACCCTGTCTCCTGCCATTTCCTCCTCTCCTGGGTTTGGTTTAGGGGTGGGGAGTTGATCCCCTGAAAAGAACTGAGGCCTCCGTGTCCTCTGTCTGCCTCCCCCTCCCTTAGGCCTTCCTCCCTGTCCCAGTCCACACGCCTTACCTAGAAGATGCTCTGTATCTTTTAAGGGACCCCATCTCTCTAGACCTTTGTCCTCTGATGTCTGCCTCTGGCTCCCACTTCCCCTGTGTCTTTGCCTGTCGCCATCTCTGCTTTCTCTCCCACTCTGTGTCTCTCTGACTGTGTCGGCGTGTCTCTGCCCCATCCTGCCTCTCGCTGACCGGTTCCCTGACTCTCCTTTCTCTCCATGGCCCCACTTTCTGCACTCACCACTGTGGGCTGTGTACCCTGCTTTGCAGGCATCTCACAGAGAATATAAAAGAAGGAAAGAAAGGAACCATTTGGTTTTCGTCAGGGTAATGAAACCCTGGTGGCCGTGCACTGTGGCTGCAGGGCCTGCCCACCTCCCCGCTGCAGCCTCCAGGCTTGGCCCCCCGCCAGGTCCTGCCTGCTTCCAGAAACACACCACAAATGGGGACAGAGCAGGACCCCACAGGGGCCAGGGAATGTTTCCTAGTGGAATTAGGTGTTTATTATGGACTGAATGTTTGTGTTCCCCCCAAATTCATATATTAACACCCCAACTCCCAGTGCCACAGTATTTGGAGGTGGGGCCTTTGGGAGGTAATTAGATTTAGATGATGTCATGAGGGTGGGGCCCTGTGGTGGGATTAGTGTCCTCACACAAGAAACCTGAGCTCTTTTCATCTGCCCAGTGAGGACACAGCAGGAAGGCAGCCTCTGCAGGTTGGGAAGAGAGCCTGACCTGCACCAAGGCTGACCTCACCCAGACCCTCTGCAGCCTCCGGTGTCTGCCACAGCGACTCCCATAGGAATGTGAAGGAGGCCTCCAGCCCCAGGGGTGGGAACCTCACTTCCTGGACTTCACACGGCTCAGAGGACCCAGGACTCGTCCCTGTCAGGCCTAGGACACTGACCCACTGTGCTTCTTGGGTGGAAGAGGAGGAGAAGCTGGCACTAGGGGCAGTCCAGGGCTACCTTCCCCCATCCTCCCAGTCACAGTCTTGCATCCTAGGAGCATGGGTGTGCCTGCGTGTGACCCCTGGGAACCACTCCTTTGCTGGTAGCAGGCCCCTCCCTCCACTCTTGCTTTAGAAGGCGCAGTTACGCTGAGCACACACAACTCACCAGTGAAAGGATAAGGCACCTTTATTTTTGCCTTTATTCAGTATTTTTTCTGTTCATTTTTAGATAAACCAGACTGGTAAAACACCGTTCTAATTAAGGCACTTAGAATATCCAGTCCCGCGCAATAGCCCGTGAACTTAATTAAAAATCACAGCCCCTCTCCTCCCCCAGCCGCCTGCCAGAGCAGGGTGGTGAGACCAGGTTTCTGCCCGAGCTTTGCCTGCCTCTGGGCACTGCCCCCGGCCGCTGCCCCACATTCTTCCAGCCTGCCATAAAGCCACGCTCCTGCCCAACGTTTCTTTGCCTTCCCGGAAAGGTCTATTCC
This sequence comes from Carollia perspicillata, assembly GCA_004027735.1. Lineage (NCBI taxonomy): Eukaryota > Metazoa > Chordata > Mammalia > Chiroptera > Phyllostomidae > Carollia > Carollia perspicillata. Next base: position 13,110 of record PVKM010027401.1, read on the forward strand.
CAGGTAATCCCCTCCAGACTGTGGGGCATCAGGTTCTCAGTGCTTTGCCATGCTTGTCAAAGCACTCTGACACTCTGACATCGTGCGGTTTTGCTCAAATGGCAAAGCATTTTTCAGAAGGGTCAGGGACGCCCTTCCACGGAGATCGCCACGGCAGCAGAGGCCAAGTGGAAAGTGTACTGGACCTGGGAGCCAGGAGCGCCGGTCCAGGTTCTTTCTGCCACTGCCACTACCTGGCTCCTCAGTCTGGACCTGAACTTCCACAACTATGAAGTGGGAGTGACCTGGGTGACCCCAACGTTCCTCCTCACCCTGGCCCTCTGAGTCTTCAGAAGCTGCTCCAAGCTGAGCACAGTGGGGCCTAGGTGCAGCTCACCTCCAGGCTCTGCCTCCCGGGGCCTCGGCCAAGCCCTGGGCTTCCTGCCTGGTGAGACCCGGGCACAAGGGGCCTTCACAGAGCCTTCTCGTGGTTTTCCTGGGGAGCAGGGGCGGGGAGCCTCGCAGAGCTAACACAAGGCGTTGTCTGTGTTCAGCTGAGGGAGGCATGGACAGAGTGGCCCCTGGGGACTGACCCTACTTTGCCTCTGGATTTTTCCGCCGACTTTTTCAGAGCCTTTCATTTGATCACCAAATAACCCTGGGCAGGAGAGACCACAAGGACAATCAGCTCTGCTTCACATTTGAGGAAGCAGAGTTGCTGAGGCGCCGTGAGGTGGTGGTACTGGAGGACGCAGTCTATCAGCGTAGTCGAGAGCGTCTGCCACTCTGCCATTCAACCTAAGACTCAAACTTTTCACTTACGAAAGAAAATTCTTAACCGCTCGGGTAGTCTGCCCATGCTCCGTGGTGAGAGAGGCTCAGGGACACCTTTGGGCACGAGATGGTACCCAGGACCCAAGTTAATGCAAAGACATAGCCCTAAGAGATCCATGATGGACCAGGTGGTATTCTAGAACTTTCTGTACTTCATCTCCTATCGTCTTTACAGTGGCCCTGTCAGTCGAGGCTCTTTTGGCTCATTTTGGAGAGGGAGAACAGAAGGCTGAGAGTCTACACACAGCCGAAGTCAAACTCAGGTTCCAAGTTGTGTCCTTCCACCACCTCGTACTGCCCCTCAGATGTGGGTTTGGCTCAGGATGCAAGTTCTGATTCTGCAGCCCCCCCACCCCAACCAGACAGTTGGCCTACGGAGGTTGGTCAGGCTGGGACCCAAGGTTCTGATACAACCAAGAAAGCCGGGGCAGGAAATCTCTGAGTTTGAGAAACGTATTTGAAATCCCCCTCCTCAGACCAAAGGGAGTTTTTACAGAGAAATATTACAGAGATTAAAGAGTTACATACTTTTTTAAAAACCTAGGGAAACTAGGAGAGAGACTTAAACATTCATCAAATCTCTGGAGGGAGAATGTCTTTTATTAAACTTGGAAATCATCAATGAAATCACAAAGGAAAGATTAGCAGGTATGACTCCAGAAAAATGTAAATTTTCTGCATTAAAAATGGCTGAAAAGGGCAAGTGGGGAGAAATACTGACAGCAATGAAAGGAGAGAAAGGATGATCCATTTTTATTTATTTATACTCTGCCTCCTTCCTTAAAAGTTTTGAGGAGGGAATATTACATAAAAGCTCATACAAGCTGCTAGTTTGAAAACAAAAAGCCTTCTGTGTAAATAGGCAGGGGGCATTCTATGTAAGAAAGAAGTGACCGAGATAAAACAAATTATAACTGGTAAATGGACTTTCAGAAAAATGTCCAACCTAGCTAATCACCAAAGAAACACAAAGTTAAATAGGAAAACAAGAACCATTTCAAATGACACCCAGTGCTCAGGTAGTCATGTTAACAATTATACCTTATAATTCTTAAGGAAGATAATATGGCAAGAAGCTACCAAGAACAAGGAAAATATTGGTTCCCTTTGACAGAGTAATCTTACCACTGGGGATTTATGCCAAAGATTCTAAAATGTGAAAAGAATTAGGGGCACAAAGATGCTCATTGCAGCATTAAAAAAACAAACAAGTAGCTGAAAACTGAAAATGGCCTAAACGTCCAAAAACAAAGAAATGGTAAATTCACATATGCCCTAGCCACTCAACAAAATACACTGCAGCTCAGAAGTTCACAAAGACCTCTGGCAAATACAGACACAAAACAGCAAGAGCAAAATGTTAAGTTTCAAGATCAGGATATATAATTAGTTCTGTATAATGCATACAGTATGATTACAGCCTTGTGAAAAAGAATGCATGCACATGACAATGAGAAAGGCAGGTCTGCCTGCAACCTGTGCAGGACCTGGGGCAGGGCTACACGTAGAGACCACATAACAAATGCCTAAACATTAAATAATGTAAAAGTATTGTTTATTAAATATGTATTAAATTGATTTAATAATCATCATTTAAGTTAACATGAAAGAAATATAAAGACATTAAATACTTAAAATTATTTATTACATGTTAAATTGTTAAATAATTCAAGCAAAAATTGTCAAATAAAATGTCAAATGTCCTCCTACCTTGTGATAAGTTAAGCTGTATATTGTAATCCCTAGAGTGACCACTGAGAAAATAACTCAACAAGCATAGTTTAAAAATGAACTGAGGAATTAAAACAATGTGCTAGAAGAATATCTGCTTAACACAAAAGGCAACAAAGGAGAACCAGAGTGGGGGGAAGCTAGTCGTGAGATCTGTCAAAAACAGAGAACAAAATGGTAATCCAATCATATCAGTAATTGCCACTATGGGCTGAACATGCGTGTCCTCCCCCATATTCATATGTGGAAGCCCTACCCCGAGAGGACAGTATTTGGAGATGTGGCCTTTGGGAGACATGAGGTTTAGATGAGGAAATGAGGGTGGGGTCACCACCGTGGGATTTGTGCCTTTGTAAGAAGAGGAAGACCAAATCGCTTTCTCTGCCATGTGAGGACTCAGGGAGAAGGCAGCCAGGAAGAGAGTTCTTACCAGGAACCTGCCAGCACCCGGATCTTGAACTTCCCAGCCGCCAGAACTGTGAGAGATAACAGTCTGTTCCAGCCACCTAGCCCTCAGGGTTTTGTTGTGGCCTCCCAAGCTATCTAAGACAATTGCATTGAATCAAGCAGCACTATTTGTAAAAGCTCCACACTAGATAACTCAAATGTCCATCAGCTAGTGAATGAATGAGCAGTGGAATACTAGTCAGCAATTAAAAAGGAGTGAACTACAGCCCTGGCCGGATGGCTCAGTTGGAGTGTTGACCCATACACCAAAAAGGTTGTGGGTTCGATCCCCAGGCAGGGAACTTACTCAGGTTGCATGTTCAATCCCCGGTTAATCCCTGGTTGGGGTACGTATGGGAGGCAACCAATCAAAGTTTCTCATATCAATGTTTCTCTCTCTCTCTCTTTCTCCCTTTCTCTCTCTAAAATCAAGGAAAAACATTATCTTCAGTTGGGGATTTAAAAAAGGAATTAACTACTGATACACATTGTAATATGAATAAACCTCAAAAACATTATGCTAAGGGAAAAAAGCCAGATACAGTAGACCACATATTATACAATTCCATTTTTAAGACATGTCCAAAACAGGCAACTCCGCAGTGGCTGGCCGGGGCTGGCGGTGTAACAGGAATTGACTGCAAGTGGCCCCAAAAGCTGGCCATTTGAGAGGGCGATAGAAATGTTCTAAAACTAGACTGTGGTGACGGTAATGGTGACACACAACTCTGTAAACTTACTTAAAAAACCCTGATTAAAATGCATATTTTAAATGGGTGAAATTTATATAAATAAGTTATATCTCAATAAAGCTGTTTTTCAAATATGCTAAATTTAAAAAATTGTACTGCAGATATACAGAATGGGATAAAATATTTACAACTTATATATCTGATAAGGAACTTGTATCCAGAATGTACAAAGAACTCTTACAATTCAAAAATAAACAACTCAGTGTAAAAATGGACAAAGGATCAAAACAGACATTTCTTCAAAGAAGACATGCAGACGGACACTGAGCACGTGCGAAGATGTCCCATGTCATCCAGCATCAGCAAAGTGCGAATCTAAACCACAAAGCCACGTGAGCTGCCACCTCACACTCAGCAGGATGGGTACAGGTTTTAAAAAATGGGTAAGTGAGTGCTGGCAAGGATGTGGAGCCCTCGACCCTCGTGGAGAGCTGGAGGGAATGTAAGATGGTGTCGTCACTTTAGAGAACAGTTTGGCAGAGCCTCAAAGTTACACATACTATTCCCGTACGAACCAGCAATTACCACTTCAGTATGTACCCCCCAAAATGAAACACCTGTTCCCACAAAAACTTGTGTGTGAAGTTTGTAACTGCAATATTCGTAACAGCCCAAACGCGGAAACAACCCAAGTGTCCACCGTCTGGTGAATGGATAAATAAAAAGCGGTACACCCGTAAAACGGAGTATCACTCATCGATAAAAAGGAATGAAGTACTGATCCATGCTACAGTGTGGATGAACTTTGAAAATGTTATGCTGCGTGCAAGTAGCCAGTCACAAAGGACCAAATATTGATTAGGCAAATATATAGGGATAGAAACTAGCATAGCAGTTACCTATGGCTGGGGGCGGGGGGTTGGGTGACAAAAATGTTCTAAACTTGTGATGATGATTGCAGAAATCTGTGAGCATACCAAAAACCATTGAATTGTACACCTTGCATGGGTGCATTGTATGGTATATGAATTATTTCTCGATAAAGGTGTAAAAAACCCCAAATGACAGTACCTGCTACTGTCACTGATGTCACTTCCATTTTCCCAGAATCCTCATTTTACCATATTCTTGTCTCCATAATTTCTTTCCAAAGCAATGGGGGGAGGGGGTCTCTTTTTGCCACCTCCCATCACACACGCACTGGCCTCCCCGCTTTGCCTTCCTCCTGCCACTTCTCTGCCTTTGTCCCTGTCCTAAGAATGGCATCAGCAACCCCACGAGCATCCCGGATTCTTCCCTTTCCCATACCCCCCACCACAAACTCACCCAAAAATCCGGTCCGTTTTTCTCCCTAAATGTTTCTTGCATGTACTTGTCCTCTGCACCACCTCACTTTGCAGGCCAACGTCAGCGCTGCTTGAAGGCTCCGGCAGCCTCCTCACCAGCCTCCCTGTCTCCATCCTCCACACGGCAGCCAGAGTCTCCTCTTTAAATTACAGCCAGCTGGGGACTCCCACTGGCCAATCCCCTGCAGGTTGTGGTCTGCAGCCTCACATCTCCCTGCCCCCACATTTGGAGCAGCCTTGCCCTAGGGGCCATTGTCACCCCTTGCTGGCCCAAGCTCTGTATTCCAGCCTACAGGAAGGAGAAAAGGAGGAAGTGTAGGCCCAGAAAGTTCTTTTCAAAGAAGTAGCACAGAAGTTGCATACATCCTTTCATTCCATTCCACTGGTAAAAATGTTGTTCACATTTGGCTGCAATGAAGACTGGAAAACAGAGCCACTGGTTGGTGGGTGTCAGGACAGGCTGGCTCATGGAAGATCGTAGATTCTCCCATACACTGCTGGGAGCCTCCAGGAGCTGCCTCCTAAGCCTGACTCTATACTTGTGGGTGCCAGAGGCTTGGCTACATGGAGACTATATCAGGTATCTGCCATCTCTAGCTAGCCCCCAAAAACTTAGTGGCTCAGAGCTGCAGCTCCCTTCTTGGCTCATGATTCTGT
>PVKM010027402.1:0-18804 GCA_004027735.1 Carollia perspicillata
GACCGCGGACTTGGCCGCCGCACTGCCCAGCTTGCAGTCCTGCGGCCACATCCTTGCGCCGGGCATCGTGTGATCGCGTCTGCGCGCTCCGCTGAGTCCGCCGGCGTGAGAAAGGGCTCGCACCTCTCCCAGGTTCTGATGGGAGGGAATTGAGAAGCGTGAAAAAGCTCCCCGCGCGCCAGTGCGCAGGCGTGGTGGTGCTCACCGCCTCCCTCCTTCCCATCTCTGACCACCCGGGCCGCAAGCCGCGCTCTCGGGTGTCCAGTGGGGGGCGCCATGAGCTGGGGGAGAGCCCGCGCCTGGCGTGGGCTCTCTAGGGGGCGTGGTGCGCGGCCCGAGGCGGGCGCTTGGGCCGCGGGCCTGATGAAACGGGTGACTGCTGGTGACAGCGGGCGGGGCGGCGGGCGGCGCCCAGTGTACGCCCTCCGCTCGGCCGGGCCGGGAGGGTCCTTGGGCTCCGTGCGCGCCGGGCCGGGTGGGCTGAGACACACGGCTCGGACGCTGCACCATGAGCGGCCCCCCTGCCTGGCCGCTGGGGCTGCTCGCGAGCCGGGGCCCGCTGGCCTTCGCGTGGACACCGGTCGCCCGCGCCCCAGTGTCCCAGCTGCAGCCGACCGGCCTGGGGCCGCTGCGGCTTTGGGGAGCGGGGCCGGGGCTCCTCGCGGGTGCGGGAGCCGCGCGCAGCCCGCGCCACTGGACCAGCTGCTGCCCGGGCGGGGGTCCCCGCGGCCCAGGCGGCGGAGCGGGCCTCGCGCGGCTGCTGGGGCTGTGGTCGCGGTCCCCCGGCGCCCTCGGGCTCCCGCGCGCTGTGCTCTCTAGCGGCCCAGCCCTCGCCCGCCGCGCCGGGGGCGAGGCCAGGCGGCGCGGGCCGGCGTTGCCTGCGGCCGCGGCGGATCCTAAAGACGACTCCCGGCTGCGCCCCTCGGCGGCGCGGCGCTCGGAGGCCCGGAAGCTCCTGGGGCTGGCGTACCCCGAACGCCGGAGGTTGGCAGGTAGGTCCCTTCCGGTCCTCGTCCTCTACTTTCCCCTCTGCCAGCCTGCACACCTTACAGAGCGCGTGGTCCCGGGGCCTCCAACAGGGGACAGTGCGAGACCTTGGGCGGCTCGCAGCACTGTGAGGAGGGAGGGGGTGGCCTTTTTACCTTGGGGGGTGGTATACAGAGAAGTGCTGGACGGAGGGCTCACCTCGCAGTGGAGTGGTTAAGCCTTTCCAGTGAACTGGGCGTCTGTTTGAAGATCCGTTTTGTTTGTTTGGTTAGCTTGACACACGTTACCCAGGGGAGCGGTGCCTCCCTAGAAATTCGGGTCTGTGCCTCTTTGGCTCTATCAGCATTCTCAAGACCAGCTGGGTTTTCCCTGTCGTTTATTATTGGAAATTAACTCTAGCCAAAGACATAGCTATTTTGTATTTTGTACTTACATTAATTTTAAAACATCATCTGCTTTAGGCAAGTTTATTTATCAGTCAATGTTTTTGCCATGTGAAACAAAAACAATCTTAACCTTCCCAATTTGTCTCAGTGCGTCTACCTCCCTGAGAGATAAGTAGGGGGTTACTTTGCCCCTTTCAGAGTGATCGACCCCATTACCCATCTGTGAACTCCAGAAGTTTTGAGAAACTGTAGCTCACAACCCACCTAAGTCATAAGCAAGTCATTTTTAAAAAGAAAATGAACGTTTTTAGAAATAGAATCCAGAGACAGAAGTTTTTCCTTTTTTTAAAGATTTTATTTATTTATCTTTAGAGGGGTAGGGAAGGAGAGAGGGAGAGAAATATCAATGTACGGTTGCCTCTCATAGGTCCCTCGCCCTCTCCTGCCAGGGATTGGCCTGCAACCCAGGCCTGTGCCCTGACTGGAAATCGAACGACAATCTTTTGGTTCACAGGCCCTCCGCTCAATCTACTGAGCCACACCAGGCGGGGCAACAGAAGTTTTTCTATAGCTCATTCTTAGCCATAATTAGAGAAATGTTTAAGTGCAAATTTTTTTAGATTTCTCTAACTCTCCATTTCTTTAATTGTGTGTAAGGCCCTGGGGTTACATTGGTGAACAGAAAGAAACCTGGTTTCTGTTTTCTGCTGGGACTTCCAGCGTAGTGGGAGGAAGGGGACAGTAGTGAGATAGTCACATGATTAGAAATAAAACTGCAGCCGTACTGAAGACCTCCAAAGGGGACCTGGGAGGCTGTCACCTGCAACACCTGACACCCGTAGGGACCCCACATTCTTTGCTGCAGAACCACTGCCTTAGAAAGGACACTCCTCCTAGTGAGTGATTCGTGTTTCCTGCAGGTTGGTGCTGTGGAGGAGGGCAGTTACAGTGGGAACACTTTGCCTCTGGCTGAGTGTTAAAGTTTGGGGGGAGTCTTAGTATCACTGAGATATAAAGGGAATTACTTCATTGCTTGGTTGTATGTAGATTTTGTTGGAAATGAAGATCCCTTTTTCTTTTAAAAGAACGTTTTGAAGCCCTGGTCAGGTAGCTAAGTTGGTTTGAGTGTTGGTCTGATACACCATGGTGGTGGGTTCAATTCCCAGTCAGGACACAAACAAGAAACAACCAGTGAATGCATCAAGAAGTGGAACAACAAATCCATCTCTCTCTCTCTCTCTCTTTCTCAAAAAAATCAATACAAATTTTAAAAAATAAACATAAATAAAAAGAACGTGAAAAATGAAGTCATACAGGTTTGACTTACCAAAAAAAAAAGGAAAATGTGAAACTAGGAGCTCTCGTGGACCGAGCTGCTTGAGAGAGCCGCTCTCCCTGCTCCTCTCTCCCTCTCCAGTTCTCAGTGTGTGGGTGCAGGGCAGGGGCTCCAGGGACCTTAGATGAAGGAGTAAACGATGGTGGGACCGGGTGGGCACAGATGAGGTCTTGAATGAGAGACCCTGACCGCGACCAGATGTGGCCACCATTCTGCGTGCAACTCAGAGTAAGTGTCTGCACACCTGGTTTTGTTTCGTTTCCGAAATATTAAATGTCAAGGTTTTCTGGGTGTCGGGCTTTTCGGGTGCCGCACATGCTCAGCCCTCCTGGGTAGCCCAGCCCTGCCTCTCTCTGGCCATCAGCTCTGCGCCCTCCTACCGTGTCCCCACAGGTCCTGCCATGCTGACATGTGGAGGTGACAGCCTTAAGCAAGGCTGTGCCTCCTTTTATTTTAAGAAGGGGAGCTATTTTGAGATGCCACACTGAATCATTGTTAACATAAAATTGGAGGATATAAGTCTGGGGTTGCACACTAATTTTTTAACTTTTTTTTTTCCTTAGAGAATAAAGTTTTTATTCACTCTGCAAGAAATGAGCGGGGCATGGTGTGGAGAGATACACCAGCTAATTTTTTTAACTTCTAAAACATGTGATAAATGCATATTGTATCTTCTGAGGAAATCTGATGAAACACTCTTATCAGGACGTATGGTTTCCCCAGAAGTCATTATATATGATACTTTGAAGCTAATCTGGATGTTGGCATTAGTGGGAGTAAGAGGAAGGGAGGGGTCATTATTCATTTGTAACTGACCGGAACAGCAACCCCAGGTGTTGGCACGTCTGTATGAAGTGGTGGAGAGAGGGCAGTTGTGTGTGTGCACCTATTTTCTTTTTAATCAACAGGACAAAGAAAGCTGAGTTGAAGGAATTCCAATGTTAATTTGTTAATTTTTAGAAAAGCAAATATAAAAATCTTTGTTTAGATTCAGCTATGCACTTGAATAGTAATGTTTTCAGCGGCTTCAGTTTGCAAACATACCACCTGAACTGTGTGACCACAAGACTTCTATCTTAAGTCACTTGTACCAGAAACTTAAAAACCGACCAAAGTGTTTACAGATGCATGCGGAGCACTGTGGGCATCACCTCCTCCCCCAGCCCCTCGGCCCCTCCTCCCCACACCTCACTGTGTGGGAATTTGTGGCTGTCTTCCTGCAGCTGTGGCCTGCCGAGTGGCTCTCCAGCCTGTCTTCACTGATAACTCTCCCTCTTATCTGCTTGGCCAGAGGAGTGTTGAAAGATGAAGGGGCTCCCCGGAGGCCGTGTGGACCGAGGGGATAAGGAGTAGTTGGTCTGGGCCCTCTTGCTGCACCTGGCGTATAGAAACGGCTGGGGTCTCTGACCGCCCCAGGGAGTGCGTGAAGTTGGGCCTTTGGGGTGTACCGTGGGCCCTTAGGGTCCTGGAAGACCATAGCTGTGCTGCCAGCCAGGAAGTTCTTGTGGGGTGGGTCTCTGGGTGCAGAGGCAGCCTGTTCTCCCCACACGTCCCAGGCAGCGTCCTAGTCAAACTGTGGAAGGCACACGGCCCTGCCTCCACCCCTATCAGTCACGTTTACTCGAGGCCTCCGGGGAGGACCTGGGAGGGCACCGCTCACTGGAATTCCTGATAAGGGCTTGTGTGGTTTTAGATTAGGGCCATTCTTAGAACCTACTGCCCTCCAGGAGCTTTTGCTGAATTCGCAGTTATATTTTATGAAGCCAGACCGTGAAGTGACCAAAACAGAGTATAGAACCAGCGGGTGCAATAAGCTAGGCCAGGATGAGCAATGCCTAGAACAACAGCTTCCGGAAGCCCGAGTCAGGGCGAAGGTTGTGTGAGGACAGTGAGGCTGAGCCTTTGAAACAGAGACCGTTCTGGAAAGCCAGGGACGTCGGGCGTGGGAATCTCACCGAACACGGGCGCTCCGTGCAGTGTGCCGGGCAGCTCTGGTGGAAGTGTAAACCGTGCACCAGATTTTAAAGGAACTTAGTGTGAAAAAAGAGTAAAATGTCACTACATTTTTAACTCTTGATTACATGTTGATTAATACTTTGGACACAGTGGATCAAATGAAATGTATTACTGAAATGAATTTTACCTGTTCCTTTTACTCTTTTTAACGTGGCAGCTAGAAGACCTTAAATTACCTAGGAGGGCTCCCACGACACGACCACCGGACAGTGAGTGCTGGAGCCCGTGGCCGCCCTCCCTGTTGTCGGCGTGGCACAAGGCCAAACCGTGCGCTCGTGGGCACGCGCCAACCATTCAGCCTCGCACCAGACCTGCCGGGGCGCAGATCTGTGCCCCACAGCTTCCTGTGTGGGCCCGAGACCGTGCCTGCCCTCTGCATCCCGAGAGTCTCTCGGCTCCTGGGGTTTCCTCCTCCTTTTTCCCGCAGCCTGGATGTCAGGCTCCTTCCCTTCAGCCTCTGACTGCACAGCTCCTCTGCTGCTGCGTTCCCTGCGGGAGCCACCCGCATCCACAGAAGGTCCCCTGGACACCTCAACATTTAACGTGACTAAACACCAAAGTTACCTGAAGCTGCCTTTCCCCCTCTGTCCCTTCTCTTGGAGTGGGACCTCCGAGTGAACCCCTTTGCCAAAGCCGGGTGTGTGGTCATTCCTGACTCCTTGCCATGACAACAGTAATACAGATAAGAGCTCATGTGTATCGCTCAGCAGGCACTGGGCACGGCTCCAGATGCTTTACACGTGGGTTTAGCCTGCTGCTCACGTCTCCGTCAGGGAGCTGGTATTTTTATTGCCACTTTACAGATGGAGAAACTGAAGCACGGAGAGGCTGAGTGACTCACGGTCACACAGCCAGGTGTCAGAATTAGGATGTCGACCCTGGCAGTCCCAACTTCAGGCACAGCCCTCCCACTGCCCCCCAAATCCAGCGCACTGTAGAGTCCAGCCCTTCAGACTACCTCTAGTCCTTGTCACCTTCCTTATCCCCTTTGCTCCCACGCTGCTTCACCCTAGTTCCCCTCCCCTGACCAGAACGGTGTTTTGACTGTCCATCTGTCCGCCTGTCTTGTGTTAGCCTCCAGTCCTCCCCCTTCATTCTGCTGCAGCCAGAGTGGATTATTTCACATGCAAATCTGACTCTGTCACTCCATAACCTAAGGCCCTTTTAAGCCTGTTTCGCTGCAAGTTCCCTAATCTGCTGTGTAATCTAGAGCCTGCTACCTTTCCACTCTGTTTTCCTGTGCTCTCCCCTGTGCTCGGTGAGGTCCTAGCTGCAGTCGTACCTGCAGCCTTTCTGCCCCCTGAGCTGCCCTAACCCCCAGGCTAGGTCTGTGCTTTTTCTCTGCACAGACCTCGTCTTCCTACATTTCTTGGAAGACGAGGAAGATCGGCCTGGTTCTCAGAATGTGGTTCTGTATTATACGAACTGGGTGACATTGGGCAAGCTTCATCACCTGTCTGTGCTTGGGTTTCCTTTCTGAAAACCCCAGAACGATAGGGCTGTAGGGAGGCTTGAAGGAGATAATCCACATCAAATGTTTCAGATAGTGCCAGGCCTCCTAGCGCCTCGTCTCTAGTCCCTGAAAGGCAGCCGAGATAGCCTTACCTGTTTAACCACCAGATGACTCATTCAAAGCCCCGCCCCCTGCACAGCGAGTGGTAGGCCTGTCCGCTCCCCCTCCCACCCCAAACCTCCGTCCTTCCAGAAGCTCTCTCCCAGAGCCCTTCTACCAGCAATCTACATTTTGTTTTCTTTTCTCTTTCTTTTTTTTAAAGATTTTATTTATTTATTTATTATTTTTTTAGAGAGGTGAAGGTAGGGAGAAAGAGAGGCAGAGAAACATCAATGTGTGGTTGCCTCTGATGTGGCCCCCACTAGGGAACTGGCCTTCAACCCAGGCATGTGCCCTGACTGGGAATTGAACTGGTGACACTTTGGTTCTCAGCCCACGCTCAATCCACTGAGCTACACTGGTTAGGGCCTCTTTCCTCTTTCTTTTGAAGGACATTTCTTTCACCAGATGCCACAATTCAGTAGGAAAAGGGTAACAATTTTTTTTTTAAACTGTCAAGAGACAGCAGAAGTTGCCAAGGTCCCTTCATTGTAGGATAGAAGCAAGCAAGAGACTTAACCATGCAGAAAACGTGGAGAAGATTTCAGGGTTGCAGGATGCTCGGTGTGTCGAGTTTAGGGAGGAGTCGGAAATAGTTATGGTACAAGTTGAAATTCATTGATGTCAAAGGCAATAATATGTAAGAAAACTTGGATTAACAAAATCCACCAAAAGCTGAACAAATCTTTTATTTTACCTTTGCCTACAGTCAACCTGTAGGAGAAAAGCAGCAGATGGCAATAAAACAAGCCAATCATCTTTTTTTTATTATTAAATGGGGAAAAAAAGTGAGGGGATACCCTGGAATGAGTTTGGAAGTAGCTAAATTCCTTCTTTGTGTTATCATTACTGTATAAGAACTAGTTTTGAGAATCAGAATCATGGGACATTTCATTCATGAAACAGAGTCTTCTTTTGGAATCTTAACTTTGATTTAGAACTAGAGGAAGAAGGGAGAGAGGGATCTTCCCAGAATTTCACATATATCACACTTTTGGCTGTATTTCCCCTGGCAAAAGAACAAACAGACTTGAAAGGTTAATTACCAGTGAAAAATGAAACCCAAGGCTTCCTGGTTAATCCCTGGCTCACCAGGACACCTGTTTCTGGAGCATGCTAGTCCATCCAGGTCGCGTCCTGCAGAACCTGGAGCTAGACAGCTCCCCTGCCCTTCGGGCTTACTGCCCTTCCTGGCACTTGAAAACAAGACCCCAGTTCTTACAACAAGATGCAATGGGCCTTGGCCACGTTCACATTATTTAGTTAAATTGTGGCTATGGGATTTTAAGCCAGATCCATAGACTTTCTGGCTGTGTGCAAAGGAGTCAAGTCATTTCCACCTGTGCTTTCTGATCTGCCAGACCTTACAGTCCTAATTAGGCTGTTGAAGAACTTTGGTCTGAGACACTTCTGTGCCTCCCTTGTCAAAGTTCAATTTGTTTGTGTATTCACTCAAAGTTCAATTTATTTATTCATCAGCACTTTGGTCTGACACTTTTATGCCGCCATCATCAGATTCAGTCCATCCATTCATTTGTTCATTATTCAGGTTGTATCATGTGCCTGCCTCTGGAGGCAGTGGGGTTACAGCAGTGAACACGCAGAAACCTTTTATGTCCTTGCAGACAGTTAGACAGTAAACAGGTGAAACTTTTAGAATGCCTGAAGGTGGGACGTGGCCGCAGAAGAAAGAAGTGGGAGTGAGGCAGGCAGGGTTGGGTGTCTGTATTTGCCACCAGGCAGAGCAGGCCTTCTTGAGGAGAGGATGTGGACAATCTCAAGCAAGAGACCGATTGTGGAAAATGTTCCCTACTTAAAAGGTTCACATTTCGCCTAGAGCTCTGTTTGCCAGCTAAATAACCAGTTGGCCCTGAGTTCACTCTATAGTGTTTTTACTAAGGTTACATAAAAATAATACCTTTAACTGAAGTGTTAGCCTTAGGCCAAGCAAACAGAAGCAACTGCTATTTGCAGGGTGTTGGGAACTCCCATCTCTGGGGACTCGATCCGCGCCATGTCCCCCTGGGAATCTCGCTGGCCACCGACTCTCCAGTGCTGGCACTAGTTGGGTTCCCGGTAGGACCAAACTCCAGAGGTTCACAGTGGCACACGCCCAGCCCACCAGGCAGCCAGCACCACACTCTAGGGAAGGGACCTGTGTTACTTAGTAGCTTCTTGCTACTCTCCCAAGATGTTCTGGGTGTATGTTTTGTTTGCAGAACCAGAGAAAGAGCCCCGCCCAGATGGTAATGTCTGTGTCCTTGACTTTTTTCACTAACAGTGTATCTTGGTGGATTGCTCAGGTCAATACCTACAGTTGTCTCATTCTCCTCCAAGACTCTGTAATATTTATAAAAGAAATGCTCCATGAATGATTTACCTCGTTCCGCCTAATTAGGATATTTTGAATCTTTTGCTGGGATGAACAATCCTGTGCTGAAAATTCTCGAATGCACAGTTTTGCACAACACAGGAGTGAACGAGTTAAATTCATAGAGGGGGAATTGCTAGGTCAGAGGGAACATGCGTTTACATTTTGACCGAGACAATCAAATTGCTACCGATCGCAATGGCAGCGTCCGCGCTCCGACTAACAGTGTTAGTGCCTCGTCCCACAGCACCCCAGCTGGCGTGTTGACCACCTCTGACCCCTACCGACCCCTCGAATGGAAGGCAGCGTGTCCTTGTAGTTTGCGTCCCTCGGATTATGGTGGCAGTTGTCTATGATGTGTGCTGTTCCTGACTGGATATTCCCAATATTTTCTTTTCTTTTTTCTTTTTTTAATGAAACCCTGTCCCCCTTTTCAGGTGTGTGAACAGTTGGGTTCTTGCTTATTTTCATGTCAGGCTGATGCCCTGGCACTTCATTCCCCAAGGCAGTAATATTAAGGACACCACACATTCGTAAGGAATGCCTGCGACCGCTCTCCAAAGGGTCCTCAAAGTACTTCGAAACACTAGACAGAAGCAAGAGCTTTACCTGCACAATTTGACCTGTAAGCTAAGACACATTTAGACGCTGGGGAATAACAATGAATAGCAGGAGTGTAGGGAAAAACATCGTCGGAGATGAGCAGCCAGATCAAGAGGCAGAAAGGAAGGCCAGACGGAATTTTGTAGCCAGCTCTGTTACTCCTAGCAAGGAGGAGGTGCTCAGATTGGGGTGATGCAGACCGCTGTTGTCCGGGGTGTAGGGTGAGATCGGTCCCTCCCTACAGTTACCCTACTCGGTCTGGCCCTGGAACCCGCTGGCCCTTCCATTTACTCAGGGGTCTGGGAGCCAAAGGGAGCAGAGTCTCAGCACCCTGCCCCTTTGCTGAGGTGCCAGCGACCCGAGAGTTGCCCATGTTTTCCAGTCGCGGTTGGATTCCTGGCCGTGTCCAGCGTCATCACCATGTCTGCCCCCTTCTTCCTGGGGAGGGTCATCGACGTCATCTACACCGACCCCACCGTGGACTCCAGCAGCAGCCTGACCCGCCTCTGCCTGGTGCTCAGCGGCGTGTTCTTGTGTGGTGCTGCGGCCAACGCCTTTCGTGTCTACCTCATACAGACTTCAGGTGAGGGGGGCCCTCGTCCTGGGGTCTCCCAGAGAACATGAAGGGGAACCGTGTGGGTGTCACACGTCCCAGGCCCCAGCCCTTTCCCGTCTTCCGCATCGCATTCAGTGGGGACACTGGCCAGCTGTGGGAGCTGAGAATTGTTTCAGATCAAGTGCTCTCTCTCTTCTCAGTTTTCCTTCTCCGTGAATGGGAGTTGAGTGGTGTTTTCTGGAAGGTTTGAGAGCAAAGCCTGCACTCAGGAGGCTGGCTTTGGGGGGCCTCTTTTGGGAGCTGCCCCAGGCTTTTGCTCCCCCTTTAGTAGGAGCTGCATGGTGGCCTGACGTTGTGTGTGTGTCGGGCCGGGCTGCTAGCAGACAGGTGACTCCCACAGCAGGGGCTGAGCCCTGGCCGCCCGGCTCTGAGTCGGTTGCTCGCCATTTAGCTAATAAAATAAATGCTCAGTCGATGAATAACCAGTTGTTACCATTTGAAAGTTCAATACAGAAAAGGGTTGCCAAGGAAGAACACAGTTAGCTTTTGAGCACTTAATGTAGTAAAACTTGTTTGTAAATGATGTGTTTTAAGAATCTCTCAGTCACGTTAGGCTGACATCACCACCAGCCTCTCCCTAGCATCCACAGTCTGCAGCCACTGAGCATTACTAGCACCTGCCTGTCCATCTGCCAGGGCGCAGGCGAGTCTGTGCCCGAGGGGTCAGTAGGGCACCAGATGTCCTCCAAAGCCACAGCACGCAGGAGGGGTGACGATGTCGGGCCAGGCTGCTGGGAATCAGGAGCCCAGACACCAGGCGATACCATTTCTGTTTGCTTTCGCAGGTCAGCGCATCGTGAATAGGTTGAGAGCTTCGCTCTTCTCCTCCATTCTGAGGCAGGAGGTTGCGTTCTTTGACAAGACTCGCACGGGAGAACTGATTAACCGCCTCTCCTCGGACACCGCACTCCTGGGGCGCTCGGTGACTGAAAACCTCTCAGATGGGCTCAGGGCCGGGGTCCAGGCCTCTGTCGGTATTGGCATGATGGTATGTCGGCCTGGCTGGCACTGAGACCTTCTCGTCAGGGCTTGGCCTGCACCGGGCCGCTCAGGCGTGAGCCGAGCTCCGGGTGAGCTGCTCTGATCCCTCCACGGCCACTTAGCCAGGAGCGGGGCCACAGAGGCTGCAGGGACACAGAGAGTGCTTCTTGGCACATGCCCTGGGCACCGCCATTTCCCCAGAAGGAGATCTTATCTGCAGAATGGGCCGTTGGGCTTGCAAAAGATTACGTTGTCGCCTGGGTTTTCTGAGAATTCAGGGAGGCAGAAAAGGGCAGCAGGTGGCAGCCACCCCTGGGTGCTGAGCAGTGGGTTAGGGGAAAGACAGGAGGTCACCCACCCTCCCCCAAAGGCAGTGAAACTGCCCTGCCCTCTTGGGGATCGAGAGGGAGGAAGACCAACTCCGTCTTCCCGGACACAGAAGCAGGTCTGCCCTCCTTCGGGGGGCGCTCTCTCCACCCCCAGCCTTTGTGCCTTTCCTAAGGGAGCGGCCTGAGCACCCACCCGCCCCCTGCTCGCCTCACGTCCGCAAACCACGTGCCTCCTCAGACCCGCGCTGCTGGTCAGTAGAGACGGGGTGCAAGCCACATGCATAATTTAAAATTTCCCAGTAGCCACTTTTTAAAGAGCAAAAATGAAGATGAGATTAATTTTCATGCATTCTACGTAATAATATATTTTGTAATCAGTTCAACATGTAATTAATATAAAATTATGAATCAGGTATTTTACATTATTTTTCCATATTAAAATTTCAAAACCCAGTGTGTATTTTAATACTTACAAAACATCTCAACCCAGATGTTAAATTTGCATTGGAAATACTTGATTATATTCAGATTTCATAAAATTTGCCCTCGAAAAAGTAGGTTGACATACCAAGTTTTCCAAACATACTGATAATTTAGCCAGTGACTAAATAGAGATGGAGCATGGGTTCTTAAATTTTCATTTTAATTGGCTGAAACGAAATAAAACGAAAAACTCCGTTCCTCGGGCACACCGACCACATTTCGAGTGCTCAGCAGCTGGGAGGCTGCCAGCTTAGACAGCGCGGTTCACGCGGTTCTAGACTTCTAGAACGAGGACTGGAACCGATCCTTCCTCACAAGTGGAAAATCGGGGGGGTGTTGCCCCATGCAGCACTCAGGCCAGAGCAGAACAACGTGCTGCCAGCGTGAGCCTTTAAATGTGACTACGGAGAACGGCTTTCACGTCTTTCGTTTTCCCAGCCACGAGGGAAGCAAAGCTCTGAAAGAAGACCCCTCCTGCTTTGAAGCCTCACATCCAAGTATCAGTGGTCCTGGGGCTCAGGAAGGGCTGGGAACCTTTTTCTGAAACAGTCAGCTCAGTTTAGCTGGCTGATGAGAGAGGGCCTGTCTTGGCTCAGGCCAGAGTAACGAAGTACCACAGACTGGGTCGCTCAAACAAGAGACTTAATTCTCGTAGCTCTGGAGGCTGGACGTTTCAAGATCTCGGTGTTGGCCAAGTAGGTTCATCCTGAGGCCTCTTTTCTTGGCCTCTGGAGGTTGCCATCTTGCTGCATGGCCTTCCCTCAGCGCTTGCGTGGAGAGAGCAGGCTTTCTGGGGTCTCTTCTCTTAAGGACGGTAATCCTATTGGACCAAGACCCCACCGTTATAACCTCATTTCACCTTAATTACTTGCCCACCCATCTCCAGATATAGCCACAGGGGGATTGGGGCTTCAGCATATGAACTTTGGGGGGACACCAACATTCAGCCCATCACAGGCCTTGTCAGCCGGCACCCCCTGGGGCCTGGGCTTCAGCTCTGGAGGAACAGAGGGGCACTTTGCTTCTCCCGCAGAGCTCCCTGGGTCGAGCAGGCTCACGGTGGGCCTACGCACAAGAGCCCAGGGACGTGTATGCTGCGCTGCCGGTTTGGTAACTCCGACGCAGGATCTTCCGTCCTAGCATCCGGGTGTGCGCTCCTGCCACTCCAGCGTTCCTTGTGGTAACAGGACCCCGCGTTCGGCTTCAGAAGCTTATTACTCAGGGGGTTCTGGGACAGGCCACACAGGCGCTGGGGAACCCCGAAGGACTGTCCCCACTGCAGAGGACCCCCGTGCGCCCGGTTCACTGGGGCTCAGGTGCATTCAGGCCCAGACCGCCAGGCCTGCCCCTGCAGTGGTGACCCTCATCCCAGGGCCCTGCTGGACAGTGTGGCCTCTCCGCTCGGGGTGGGGGGATTGTTCCTGCCTCAGGGCCTTTGTGCTCTTGCTCTTCTAAGACCACACGACGCCTGGAGTTATTCCCTCTCTTTCATCTGCTTCTTCTCTACCTGTCAGCTCCCCTCTCCCCTTGGGTGGAACTCCACACGGGTCATTTCTGTCCCGGGCGTCGGGGAGAGTGTCTGCTACAGGCAGGCATTCAGTAACGCGTTCCTGAGTGAGTGAACGGATGCATGATGGGTGGTTCTGTCCGTTACTTTACATTTCAGTCTGCAGCTTTTTTCTCAGCATTTTGGGACAGCCCTGTACCAATTATACTATTTTCCGTGCCACTGAGATTTGGCAGGTTTTAATAATTTGGTGAAGAGATGCTAGTACCAAATATTTTATTTTTTAAATATTTTATTTATTCATTTTAGAGAGGGGGGAAGAGAAGGAGAGAAATATCAACGTGCAGTTGCCTCTCCACGCTCCATACTGGGGACCTGGTCTGCAACCCAGGCATGTGCCCTGACTGGGAATCGAACTGGCAACCCTTTGGTTCACAGCCCGAGCTCAATCCACTGAGCTATGCCAGCCAGGGCAAGATGCTAGTACCATTTAAAATACAGTTGCCACGTTGCAGGGTTGCCAGGAAACCCCACCACGTTGCTTCTAGAAGCCGGCTAATCTTCTTTGAGCAACTCCAGCTGTTGGGAATGTCCTTATGATGAGTTCAGATCCGCTGAGCCACAGAAACCCCCGCAACTCTGCTTCCGCTTGTTGGTTGTGTCCTCCCCCCACGTCTCTTTCACCTGCCTGCCACGTGATGCAGGTGTTTGGGTCTCCGCCATCTTGGTCATCTCAGTGGGACCCATTGCCCCGGTTCAGTGTCCTTGACGTGGTCCAGACTTGAACACAGAATTCCTGGTGTGGCCCGGCAGCGTGGGCGGGATGGGCCGCCTTTCCTCGCTCCCACCCCGCCTCCCCCTTCTCTGCTGCGGAACGGCAGGGCCTCGTGTACACAGCATTGTACCGGCCACGGTGCAGCGTGGAGGGTAAAATACTTCTACCCTTTCTACAGCAGCTCTCGACTGGTCACATCACTCCTGTGTGGCATGCTGAAGACTCGCGGGTTTTATGAAGATTGACAATGTCTGTAAAGTTCCCCCAGGGCAGGAATTACGAGGCTGAGACAGCACTTTCGGGCCTGTCTGCTCATTGAAACACACACTCACCTACAGTAGGTACTGAGAGTTTCTTGCTACTCTGTGTAACAAAAACCTTTTGGCTTTTGTTTTCAACAGTTTTTTGTCTCACCTCATCTGGCGACTTTTGTTTTGAGTGTGGTACCTCCAATATCCATCCTCGCTGTGATTTATGGACGGTACCTACGGAAGCTGACCAAAGTCACTCAGGATTCCCTGGCGCAAGCCACTCAGGTAAAGGCCCTTCCTTGGCACGGTCTCCAGTGGGCTTGAGTGAGCGCAGAGCTGCGGCACCAGTGGGCAGACCCCAAGGGGTCTGCTTTTCAGAAAGTTCGTGCTTGTCCTTACGTGTCTCCCCAGGGCCCTAGATACCTACGGTACTCTGCCTTCTAGACTAGATTACTGCCCACACGTCAAGTAGACCCGACGTAACCTGGAACACTGTACAGATTTCTTACTTCTGACCATCACTATTTCTAGTAGAACAAAAAAGCTAATCATTTTTCCAAAACACTTTGTGGATGACACTCTAGTCTTCATGAATTAATAAGGGTAGCTTAGCACTGCTGTCCAGTGTCGCCTTTCAAAAAATAATTGTCATATTTTTATATCGCAAAAACTGTAAATGTTTCTAATGGAAAATTTGAAAATATAAAGAAAAAAAGTAACATGCATAATCCTACCTCTCAATTATTATTAACGTTTTGGACTCTGTCCTTTTAATATTCGTTTCCTCTGTGTAAAGGTATATTTCTGTATCCAGCTACCTACTCTCCTGTTTATCTCTCTTCTACCTTTTATATGATGTGCATATATATAGGTCTGTGTTTCCAAAAATAGGATTGTTCTCCATATCCTTTGCAGTCTATTTTTGACTTAGTCATGTATACGAGTCACTTTCCATCGATAGTATCTTAAAAACGAGAGCCGCCTTTTAGTCGTGCCTCTAGCAGTCTTGGAACGTGGCCTCGCTCCCCCTGAAATGGTTCTGTGATTCTCCCAGCTAGCTGAGGAACGGATTGGAAACATAAGAACTGTCCGAGCATTTGGGAAGGAAAGCACTGAAATAGAGAAATACAGCCGCCAAGTGGACCAGGTCTTGCAGTTGGCGAGGAAAGAGGCATTCGCGCGGGCCGGCTTCTTCGGAGCTGTGAGTACATCGTCCTGGAAAGAGGGAGAAAGGCAGACGCTAGGATTAGGAGAGACTTTATTCTGCACCTCTTGCCATAAATCAAAAATGATTCTGTTCTGCCTCAAGAATAAGAACTGCTTTCCTTAAAATATTTTTGTGAAAGAAGAGGAAAACCAAGCAAATGGAATTAGAGAAAAGGCAATGAATGGGTGGGGAGACGGAACAGGAAGGGCCCAGGCACTGATTCTCCAAGCGCAGTCCAGGGTCCAGATGGGCCGCATCCGCCTCCCTGGGAGCTGCGGGGACGGGCAGACTCTCTGCTCCACTCCAGAGCCACGGGGTCAGACACCGCGGGGGGCGGAGTCGGGGAGCAGCAACGTGTGATTCACTGGCTCTTCCTTGTCACTCCATCGTGGGCAGTCTGAGACCCACTGAGGAGTAACCAGGAGAACCTCAGCGTATTTGGAGAAGGAAGTCTAAAAAAATTGATTGCAAGGCCTGAAACTGGACACCGAACTAGAAAGTCACCATGAGGCCCTAGCTGGTGTAGCTCAGTGGATTGAGCTCGGGCCTGGGAAGCAAAGGGTCCCGGTTCGATTCCCAGTCAGGGCACATGCCTAGGTTGCAGGCCAATTCCCAGCACTGGACACAAGAGAGGCAACCATACATTGATATTTCTCTCCCTCCCTCCCTCTCTCCTTCCTTTCCCTTCTAAAGAGAAATAAATAAAATCTTAAAAAAAAAAGAAAGAAAGAAAAATTCATAACATGTTCAAACCAGAAACAACTTTAGCGGTGATTCAGTAATGGCTGGGACTCAACAGACAGGGAGACAGAGGCCCAGAGAAGGCAGCGCTTGCCAGAGACCACCCATCCCACACAGGCCGAGGTGGCCAGAGAGAGGTGCAGTCTTTGCCCAGTGTGTCACGTGAGAGCACACAAACGCACGGGCTGGCTGTGTGCGTATTGCCTCCAGTTAGGGAAGGAGTCCCTGAATCTAGTTTTCCCTTGGCAAACTGAGCAGACAGAGTAAAATAGAAATCCGATGGGTGAGTTAGCTTCCAGGTTTCCATGCCAATGAGATTCCTTCTTTCCATATTGCAATATTTCAAAAGTATTTTTATTTGAGATTTAGGTAAAAACGTAATGTTTTGGAAAAATCTTGCTATGATAATTAAATGCAGAGAAGACATGATCGACCATTGTAATGCTTTCTGCACGTGGGGTCTCCGGTTCCCCCCTGACTTCTGTGTTTTCCTCCTTCGACAGACGGGCCTCTCCGGGAACCTGATTGTGCTTTCCGTCCTGTACAAAGGAGGGCTGCTGATGGGCAGTGCCCACATGACCGTGGGCACGCTCTCTTCCTTCATGCTGTACGCTTTCTGGGTTGGAATAAGCATTGGAGGTACATACTTGTGAAATAGGCTCGGGGAGTTACAGATGGAAGGTCAGGTTCTAGTTTCTGGAACAAAAGCTTAATTTTCCTATTACTCCGTTTCTCAGCAATGAACTTCCCCTGAAAAAAACGTTTTCTAGAAAGTCTTTCCAACTTGACTTTAAAAGAAAAAATAAGGATATGAGTGTGATCCTCCCAAGGAGGCAAGCGGTCGCTTGGTTGGGAAGTTTAGGATTTTTAGAGGCCGCTTGTCACTCGCTGAGTTCAGGGCCACTCGGGCGCAGTATCTTCTAACCTGCAAAGCTTGGCGCTTTGCTCACAGAATGAACGTGGGGAGGAGGAAAGACGGCGCTGGACAGGTGTGCGCACAGGGAGCCCATCGGCCTGTGGAAGGGACCGTTTCATGATTGGCAAATGACTGGGGAATAAAAGTCCTTTTGCACAAAGGCGACCATGTCCAAAACTAATGAACAGTTGAAAAGTACAGACTAGAAAGTGCTTGAGACGGAGTGGCTTGCTTTTGTTGAGACGCTGTGAGTTCAGCTTTTATTGTCCTTTCCTGGGTGAAGGGAGACCGAGCCGCGTGAAGTCTGTGCAGTTTCAGCACCTTTCCTGCCTCCCCGGCCAACAAGGGGCGAACAGTTTTTTTACTTTTTTGTTTTTCTTCTTATTTGAAATCAAGGGTTGGAAAAAGGTTAGATAAATAGCTTGAGGTCTGATTGAGGGAACTTGAGAACCCCATCCATGTCAGCGTGAGATTTCTATTTCCAGAATTTTGTATCTACTGGTTAAAGGCAGAGGCTGTTCCTTAGACATCTGTGGGCAGGCGAGGGTATCTTCTAGGCTGAGATTGCCAGAGTCCCCTAAGAGCACCATCGGAGTCCTGGCTGGTTTGAAGAAAAACCCAAGGAAGACATTTCCGGTGGCCAAGTGGTTTCAGAAGCAGGAGGGTCCAGCAGGAGGACCCACGACAGTGGGGTTGCTCTTTCCTCTCTGTCCCCCGGGCCGAGCCTGCTGGGCTGTGGGGTCCCGCAGCTGTGAGGTCACGTTCCTTGAAGTCTTGTGTCCCACCTCGGAGTGGATTTGCCTGCCCCCACTTCCCTTTCTGTGGCTTTTCTGTTCGCATTCCACACTTGTGTGCCGTCAGCTTCCAATCTCATGTTTTCTGCCCCAGTCCATCTGTCCTTTTTCAGTCGCTCCTCTCCCCTGACCCTCTTTTCTCCAAATTACTTGACCCAAGAGAAACTACCTCTGGTCCTCATGTAAGTGAAATCATAAGGTATTTGTCTTTATCTGACTTATTTCACTCAGCATAACACCCTCCAGGTTCGTCCATGTTGTCACAAGTGGCAAGATTTTGCCCTTTTTATGGCTGAATGATATTCCACTGTGTATTTATACCACAGCTTCGCTATCCATTCATCTGTCAACGGGCACCTAGGATGCTTTCATACCTTGGCTATTGCAAATAATGCTGTAATTAGCATAGAGGTGTGCATATCTTTTCGTGGTGCTGCTGTTTTCATTCTCTTTGGATAAACGCCTAGAAGTGGAATTGCTGGGTCAGTTGGTATTCTGTGTTTTTTGTATCTTGAGGACCCTCCATACTGTTTCCACAGTGGCCGCACCATTCGGTGACCCCACCAACAGTGCTCACAAGTTCCCCTTTCTTCACATCCTGTCCAGTACTTAGTATCTGTTGACTTTTTAATAATAGCCACTCTGACATGTGTGACAAGACATCTCATTGTGGTTTTGATTTGCATTTTCCTGCTAATGAGTGATGTTGAGCATCTTTTCATGTCTGTTGGCGGTCTGTATGTCATCTTTGGAGAAATGTTTGTTCAAGTCAGAAAGCCCAGAAATAGACCCACAATCATGCAGTCAATTAATCTAACGAGGGAGACAAAAATATACAATGGGGAAGTGACAGTCTCTTCAATAAATGGTGTTGGGAAAACAGAATAGATATA
>PVKM010027403.1:0-18909 GCA_004027735.1 Carollia perspicillata
ATGGCCTTTGCTTGTTTTAATTTGGTTGGTCTTCATTTATTTTCCCCACTGTTCTTACTCATAATCAAATATTTCCTTCAATGTAACTAAAACATGACTCTTTACAGATAGATAGGGCAACCTCCACCTTAACCCTGTTACTGTGACCTCATCTTCATTTCTCATTATTCTCCCAGTACATTGAAGTGCCACAGATGTTTGCTCCACGTTCTCCAATGTCACTTTTAGAGCCTTTGTGTGCCACTGTCATCCCACTTCTCATCTGAGGTTCAGATAATCCTTTAGACTAGCTTATTCCTGCCCGCAGCATTGGTTGCAGGCTTTCATGACTCATTCCTGTCTTCATCATGTTTCATGTTTACATTCTCTGACTCTGAGTTGTCCAATAAGGAAGTCACTATTCATGCATGGCTATTAAGCACTTGAAATGTACTAGCCAAAATGAGATGTGCTATAAGTGTAAAATATAGACCAAATTTTGAAGATGACAAAAGATAAAAAGAAGGTAAAATTCTCAACTTTTATATTAATTACAAATTTAAAATTTGGGTTAAACAGTATGTTTTTGAAATTAATTTCACATTTATCTTCTTTAGTGTGGCTACTAGAACATTTGAAATTACATATGTGGTACACATTCTATTCCCCTTGGCCAGTGCTGTTACCACCCATCTTTTATACTTCCTCATTATCCTAAAATCTGCCTCTCCTGAAATATATTATTTGCCTTCTAATTTCTAAACCTAATATTTTAGTCCCCATTTTCACTGTTCTTTTCTTTTTTTTTGTATGCTTCATGTATCTGAAATCCCCATTTTCTTTGTTGTCTCTCTCTCCCTGTCTCTGTAACTCTGAGCCACTATGGTTCTTATCCAGTTTCTCTGATTACTGTTCCCCTGTCCCTTTCACTGGCTTCTCTTCCTGGTCACACTTTAAAAGTCCTGTCACATGCTTTTTTTCACTCTTTCCTTTCAGATATTTCATCCATTATAGTAACATAACCACCGAATAACTGAAAATGAATAAAAAGCACCATCTCCAGGCCTGCCCCCTCTTGCTAGCTGCACTATGGTATCTGCAGTTATGTCAGAGGCTTCTATTTGAACATCCTGTCATTCGTTTAAAAATTCCATATCAAAGTGAAACACATTGTTTTACTTTCTTTTTTTTTAATTTGTTTTATTTTAATTGTTTTTCAGTACAGTTTTCTGTCTTTTACTCCCATCCCAGACCACCCCCCAGTGCTCCCCACCTCCCTCCCCTTTCCACCCCCCTTAGTTTTTGTCCATGAGTCCTTCATACCTGTTCCTATAATCCCCTAACTTTTTCCCTGAAATTCCCTCCCCTCTCCCCTCTGGATACTGTTTTACTTTCAACAGCAGTTCTCTTTTCTATTTCTGCTGGAGGGGTCATGATTCTCTTTATCACACAGCTTGAAACCTTTTAATTAACCTGGACACTTTCTCTCATCCTTTCATTCAGGAAGACCTTAAGATTCTTTCTTCTTAATGTCCATTGTTTCCATTTCTTCTCTCTGGTGCCAGAGATGGATGTCCTCACATACTGCTCAAACAACTGCTTCTTTCTGAACCCAGAGTACTCAGGACTCTGACATGGATATGAAACACCAAGGGATGGGATGGAGATTGATGATGACCTTTTCATAGATAATTGCTCCAAGGTGACTTATTCACATTGCTTTTTTAAAAAAAGGCTAATGGTCCTGGCTGGTGTGGCTCAGTGGATTGAACACCTGCCTGGGAACCAAAGGGTCACCAGTTCGATTCCCAGTCAGACCTCATGCCTGGATTGCAGTCTAGGTCCGCAGGTGAGGGTGCACAAGAGGCAACCACACATTGGTGTTTTCCTCTCTTCCTCTCTCCCTTCCCCTCTGTCTAAAAATAAATGAATAAAATATTTTTAAAAATTTAAAAAGGCTAACAGGTAACATTTTTATCTCATGAATGAATCTATGATTAAAAAAGATGAATTTTTCTTATAAATTCACAGGCAGCATTCTTTCCTTGGAAATAAAGAGTTAAATGTAGACATACAGGCAGAAAAGACAGTGAAAGCACAGTATGGACATTAGAAGAGCTGAAGGGAAGTGAGACTTACTCAAACCACATTGACTGTGAAATATATTATAGTCACAATGTTCTGAAATTCCCTTTATAAGAGACATGTTGAGACTTCGTTTTTTAATTTATATTTTATTGATTATGCCATTACAGTTGTCTTGATTTTCCCTCTTGGTTCCTCCTCCACTGAGCACTCCCCGACCCCACTCCCTCAGGCAATCCCCATACCATTGTTCATGTCCATGGGTCATGTGTACAACTGAGGCCAGCTGTTGCATTTTTGATAGGATTTAGGGAGTTGTGAAGCTTGAGCCAAGACCAGCCATTTGTATGGAAAAGCAGTTTGGGTGGACCAATAAGTTGAATGGGGTAGAGTCTCTGGGGATCTCTAAGCAGATCAAATAGTTTTAGCCAGGTTGAAGGAGTCTCATATATGGCACCAGCTTGCTGGCTCTGGGGGGTAAATTTAGAAAAGGGACAATGGCCTCTGCTCACCTTGATACCAGACACCTTAGTTTCTCCCTGTATACCACTAATACCTTTCAAGCTGCTACCCTGGTGCTGGAGCTCAGAGGGAGTGAGTCTGAGTAGGTGAGTCCGTGTGTGGGTTCATTAAGAGGAACTGCTTGGGACTCTAGAAGTTCCTTCTACCAACTCATTTCTATGCTGGTTTTTGCAATCAGTAGTTGTAGAGACTTATCTTCCTGGTGGTGGAACCCTGGGCTGGGAGAACTGATGTGTGGCTGGGACTCCTTGCTCCTGAGATATCCCTCTTGAATTTTCATCCACCACACATGGGTGTGGGACCAGCCTGTTCCACATCTGGTCCCCTCCTACCAATCTGGAAGGATGTGGTATCTTTAATTCTGTAGTTGTCAGACCTTCATTCAACTTGATATCTGACAGTTCTGAGTGATGGTTGTTTTATATTTTGTAATTTTGATGCAGTTGTGTGTAGAGGCAAACCATGTCTGCCCATGTCACCATCTAGACTGGAAGCTCCCATACTGGGGCTTTGAAAAAGGCGGTGTTCACACTAAGACTTTTGTATAACTGGCAATATTTTAGACTAGTTAATATTTTGTTGCTTTGGATTTTAAGAAACCTCTTTCCTTCTCTTATATCTTTTTGGATAGAAAAGTACCATATTTTGCTGTGTATAATGCACACTTTTTTCCCCAAATTTTTGAGGGAAAAATAAGGATGTGCATTATACAAAGGTAGTACTAATTTTGTACTTATATAAATGTTTTTAATTCTTTTATTTATGCTTATGCATTAAACATGTAACTCTAGAAAGCAATAATATCAGAATGTTCAAAACTAGATGCAAATTGAACAACAATAAAAATCAAAAGTATTTAATAAAAATGGTAAAATTCCTTTATAATACAAAAAACAGATATGTAAATATAAATAAATAAATAATTGAATTAAAAATTAAAATAAAAGATTTTTTTCCTGAAAGTTTGGGCCAAAAATGTGGTTGCGCATTATACAAAGCAAAATATGGTAGTTTATAGAGAGACAAAATGATCTTTTGCTTTCTTTTAATTGCCTTGATGTCTTCTATATGGTAATTTTGGCCACAGGAAGACATTCCACAATTCTCAAAGATGAAAGACAGAAAACTACAAGAAAGCAAAGCACAGAGATGTGTGGGTGGCCCTGTATAGAAGTTACTCAGGCAATTGAAATAAATTATAAACTCTATGTAATACAAAGTTATATCTGAGTTTGGACAGGCTGGTCAAAGATGAAAATACCAAGAGAATGTGCCCTATTCCCATTCTTCCCATTGACAAATGACACACTACGTTTTTCCTTCAAGTTCTATAAAACACTTAATAAAGACAGATTGTTCCCTTCAGTGTATCTTCTCCTGAAAGCTTTTGCTTCTTTGTCATTTTGTTATTAAAATCTGTGATATTATTCCAATGTTGTCTATCTTATTAAAGGATCAGCAAGTACAGGGGCTAGGCATAGCAAAGATATGTTATGATTTTGATTTTGGTGTACCCAGTTTCATGTTCTTTCCTCTGATCAGATTCCCACCTGATCATATACTTCTGCTTTTCTTAGGACAGATATTCCTGATACTGGTGTCATTTACTTCTGCTTTAGTTTACTGATTCTCAAACTTTAGTATGTTTAAATGTAACATACAGGAGCTAATTTAAAATGCAGTTTGCAAGTCACCAGTCCCAAAGATGTTGATTTAGCAGATCTAGGAAAGAATTTTAATAGGTTCACTAGTTGTTGAGATGCAGTATGCCATAAGATCATATTGTGATCAACGCTAGCTCAGTGAACTTAAGAAAACATGTTTCCTGAGTTATGTGTGCATATTCGTTTCTATTTTCTATTTCAGAATACAGTTGTATGTTTCAGATATCAAAATGTATGGGAAATATTTAGAGGCAGAGCAAATAAAAATCTACCAGGTATGTGAAGGTTATAGTTATTTAAAGAAAAGCTTTAAAATTGTATTAAAATATGCAATTCCTCTAGACAACTTACTTTTTTTTTCTCTTTCTTAACACCTTAAGTAGAAAACAGTCAGGGGTCAATCTGATTTGCATAACTCATCAGTGGAACAGCTAGGCTGTAGTTAGTCAAGTGAAGAGATGGGTAGGATCCTATTTTTAGTCTCTCATCTTTTTGTTACTTTTGAGGAAAAAAGAAGTATCACTGAGAGTGGTCAAGAAATCTCCTTTCATTGTAGTAAAATATGCATAACATAAAATTTACTCTTTTAACCATTTTAAGCGTACAGTTCTGTGGTGTTAGTTACATATACATGTTGTATAATCATCACCACCATCCGTCTTCAGAACTTTTCACCTTCCCTAACTGAAACTTGGTACTTGTTAGACACTAACTCCCTGTTCTTCTCTTCCTCCAGCTCCTGACAACAAATATTCTTCTTTCTGTCTCTGTGAATTTGACTACTCTAGGTGTCTCATATAAATGGATTCATACAATATTTGTGCTTTTGTGACTGGCTTATTTCACTTAGTATAATATCTTCAAAGTTCATCCATATTGTAGCATGTGTCAGAATTTCCTTTCTTTGTTAAGACTGAATAATATCCCATTGTATGTGTATGTCACGTTTTGTTTATCCATTCATTGTGTTGTATCCAATTTTGACTTTTGTAAATAATGCTACAATGAACATGGGTAAATGTTTGATAAAATTGGAAAGTCTCTTTTCTAATTTAGGGGAGAAAAATCACTGGAAGTTAATTGACATGCTTTTTAGATGCACATAGTTTTTCCGTTCTGACCCATTCAACTCATAAAGTGGGTATAATGCTGCTGTGATACCTCCTTGCCGAACACAAAAACCCCTTGGTGGAAGGTCTGCTGCATTATTATTTATTTATGTTCTGTTCTGACACAAATAACATACTTGCTCAACAGACAGCGAAGTCTGCAATTGAAATGCCACTCCGGAAATGTAGTACAGGTTTGCCAACCGGTGACCTGGAACCAATCTGTATGCAGTAGCACTACAGCATACATAATACAGAAGTATGAGAAAAAACAAAAATACATCAGAGTACTCATTAAACCTTTAGCAGACTTGTTTCTGGCTCAGCATTTTCTGTCCTAACAAGACAGAAATGAAGGAAGTCTTATCAGTGTGATGCGGAACCAAAAGTGTTGAGTATGTTAGATGTGTTTTCAAAAAGAAGTAAGTATGGGAAGAAGGAAGACAAAGAGAACCAGAGCCTTTCATGGGTCATTTGGTTAAGTGCAGGACGAGGAACAGCAGAATGTTGCCTTGGGACATCACCTCTGGGCAGTGTTTCCTGACTCCCCCAGTCTGTGTCGGTACTCTCATAGCACCCTACGACTAGCTCCTTTTAACACCCCTCTCCTAGTGAGTGTAAAAGGAAAGAAAGCGCTTTCCTAACCCTCCTGAAGTTTATACTCTGATTATAGAGGGCTATTCAATAAAAGCCAAGCAACCAAGAAATAAGAGATATAATGAACAACAGAGATAAGGATGCTTTGGAGAAAAAGGGAATCTATACAGCCGAAGCATTTGGAAGCTTCTCAGAAGTTGGAAGGGAAAGAGTTTAGCTGGAATTTGAAGAACAGATAGGATCTGGATGGGTGGAGAAGAGGAGGGGCTCTCTGAGAGAAGTTATCTTGCATGCATTAGTCTAAAGATGGACTACGAAACTTGGGCAGATTTTTTTTTGCTAGTACTAGAATGTTCTTTCTCAAAAAAAAAAAGATGACAGTTTTAGCACAAGCATCCCTTTAAACACTTCCACACTTATTAAAAAAACTTCCTTTTCTTAAGTTTTTTTTGAAGATAACTAGACATCACAGTTTGACAAGATAACCTATTTTCAAGGACTTGTTACAGTGTCAGAAACAATTCAATCACCTCTTACAACTCTGCAAATTGGGTCAGTCTGTGCGAAACTCACAGGTTAAAAGTTTGCCAAAGTAGTTAAGAACATAAGAGACTTCATGACTTTTTATATGTAGTGAACTTATTGGTAGTTTTGCAGATTTCCTCTTATCTTGAATCAGCAGTTCTAAAGAGTGGTTGGCGCTTGCAAATGTGCACAATAAATACTCACTAAAGAGCAATTAGAACAAATAACCATTGAGCATTCAATGAAGAGGAAATTTACACATTTTCCTGAAGTAATTAACAGTCTTTTTTCTTGTTTTCTTTAAATTTTGTTTTTACCTAAACTACCTTACTGCTGACCTTAGTGAAATAGTTTAAAATAAAAGTCCCTAGAATTGGATCTTTCTTGATTAAATGCGGGAAATACTGAGGTTAATTAAACCAAAGCTATATTTGAAGTTCTTGAGTACAGATCAGTGGTCCTGACATTTTCCAAGGAAGTCTTTCTCATGTCTCACATTAGGCCTGGATTTTAGGACAGAGAGGGCCACGCCATTACCCTGGAGCTCCATCTTGTACCTACATGTTTGTAAAGACAAAACAACCACAGGGCTAAGGACTTGGAAGCATTGTTTTAGGTTGGGAGGACTTCTTCCTTCTCATTTTGCTTTAGAAACAGCTAATACTGCCAAGTGGAGCTGAGGTGAGGCTTCACAGAAATTTTTTGAAAGTTGAGCCTGTAGTTGAGAAGAAGCAAGAATTTCTAGAAATTAAATGTTCATAACAAGAGAACATCAACTAAAAGTGATATGCCCCTATCATCACCAAAGCCCTTTTTATTTTTACAAATACAATGGCTCTCAACTGCTTGACCATTTTCTAGTGGAATAAGAACTTGGAGGTAATAATAAAATCATCTCTTTTTACCTCCCCCTCTATCTTCCACCCCTCACCCCAGGAGTGAATTTCATATAACTATTTTAATGATAGAAGTGTGATTGACTCATGTTAGAACCACATTTCATGCCTGTCTTAAAGACCTGTCAGTGCAAAATTATATGCCCAAAATACTGCAAGTACAAGCATAATATCATTATAAATAGTGGTGGTGGCTTACTATAGTGTGCAAATAAAGAATATCTATACAGTTTTTCTCTTCCTTTTATTATTTGGAAAGAGAAATCAGAGAATCTTGGATCAGAAAAGAAAGGAGAAATGTTTTGAGTTTTTGGCTGATGAGGAGATGTGTAATGCTAAGAATACAATAAATACATAAAAATAGAACAAAGACTATTCATTGTTAGTGTAGTGGCTTAAATAAATAATACATGCATGAAGCAGAACCCTTTATAGCACCTGAATGAAATGCAGAATTCTTATTTCAAGATAAAATGAAGCCAGTAAGAGAGTCCAAAGCTGATTAGTGTTAATATAGGATTAAAGATAATAAATTTCCAATTCAGATCTAGATGTATGAATTAGGTCTACATGAAGGTAATGATAAAGAAATTAGAAAAATATTCCATTCTATATGTTTATTAAAAGACATATCTTGCTATATAGTAAAAAATCAAACTCATAAAAAACAGAAAATAAGAAAACAAATTTTCTTAGATTGTAACATTGATTAAACTCAATTAATTTAATACAAGTCTGGTAGGATGGCTTCTAATTCAATCTGACTGGTATCCTTATAAGAAAAAACAATCAGACACAATGGGACACCAGGGATACCTGTACGCAGAGAAAAGTCTGTGTGAGATTACAAGGCAGCCATCTGAAAGCCAAGGAGACAGGCCTCAGAATGAACCAACATGCTGACACCTGACCTTGAACTTACTATCTCCAGAACTGTGGGAAAATAAAATTCTTGTTATTTAAAAAAAGATAGGGTAATCAAACAGCCACCAATAAACTGGATTGATAATGTTTATGCTAAATAAAACATTCTTTATGATTAAAAAATAATAATTGAAACAACCAACAACCAGAGCAATTTATTCATTCAGCCCACAAATAAACACTGAACACCTACAATGTTCCAGATATGTTGTGGACTGGGTACATAGTGGTGAAAAACCAAGCATGACCACTGATCTTGCAGAGTTTATGATCTAGTGAGAGTGACAGACTTAAACACAATAATTACAATTATGCAAAATGGTATGGAATAATAGTACATTGTGTTCTGGTTATGATAGTATATCAAGTCTATGAAGTAATTTGAGGCTACAACATGTAATCTTTCTAAAAGCTAAAAAGGCTAAGAGAGGAAAAATTCTAGTATTGGGTCAGTTTTAGTTTTTATATTAAGTAATGCTTAACAAATCTTTTAGTGTGTTATTAATAAGTACCCTCACATATACATAGCAGTCAGTCTACAGCATTTCATGTCATTTTTCCAGCCCATACAACCAAAGAAGAAACTCAAAATTTTGACTCAGATACTGGCAGGGGGGAACTTTGCTGCTCCCAAAGTATCAAAGACCACAGTTTCAGAATTATCGGCCTAAACCAAGGATTAGGCAACTGCAACCCGTTTTTGTGTGGTAGGTCAGTGAGCTAAGGATGGTTTTCACATTTTTAAGTGGTTGAAAAATAAATACAAAGAGAAATAATCTCGTGAGAGGTGAATTATGTAAAATTCAAGTTTCAGCATCCATGAATAAAGGTTAATTGGGGCACAGCCACATTTTTTCTATTGTCTGTGGATGCTTTTGTGGTACAAAGGCAGAATTGAGTAGTTGTGACAGAGACCTGATGACCTGCAAAGCCTAAAGTATTACTATCTGGACTTTTACAGAAAAGGTTTGTTGACTCCTGGCCTAGACTTCAACAATTTAAATGTCTCTGTTTTCCAGCATCAGCAGTTCTCAATGTTGCAACTTTCCTTAGAGGTCTTAGAAATAAGATCCCTATAATAATGACCAAAACTCTTCGTGATGGTTAATTTTATGTGTCAACCTGACTGGATCATGCGGTGCCCAGGCATTTGACCAAACATTATTGCTGGGTGTGTCTGAGGATGTTTCTGGATGAGATTAGCATTTGAATCAGTAGACTGAGTAAATCAGGTTGTACTCCCCATTTTGGATGGGCACTAAGGGACTGAATAGAACAAAAAGGCAGAGGAAGGATTTGTCCTTGGTCTGACCACTTAGGGCACTGTTCTTCTCCTTGCCCATAGACTGAGACTTCCATCATAGGCTCCCCTGGTTCTTAGGCCTTTAGAGTTGGACTGAACCACATTAGCTCTCCTAGCTATATCTCCAGCTTGCAGATGAGATAGATCATGAGACTTTAGCCTCCAAAATTACCTGAGCCAATGCTTTATTATAATAAATTAATAAATTAATCCCTTGCTCTGTGTGTGAGTTTGTATGCATGTATATCACAAATAATATTGGCTCTGTTTCTTTAAAAAGCTTCTTTGACTATTAACATTCTTATTTACAACTGCATAATAATGGACTGGTGCATACAGGAAGGCTAATACTCATCAATTGGTGTTGTGCCAAAGAAATTAAGGGCGATTTTTAAAAATGTGATGTGCTAATCCATGAATGAACATTCATTTACTGCATGGATGTACAATCAGTTAGTTGGAAGAAAAAATATGGTTCTGAACCAATTAAAGATATTTGCAGAAGCATTATCTCAGTGTTCTGAATTTCCTTAGAGTTTTTTCCTGGGAAGTCAGGACTCAAGACAAAAAAGAACTTTACCCAAAATGTAAAGAGCCTACTCTCCAGCTTTGTTCATCTGCAGTCCTTGGGACCTCCTGTCTTCCTGTAAATGTCTTTAGATCTGTGATCATTGGCTACTTGAGCATGCACAGTGGAGAGCTCTCTGAGTTCTTAGAGTCTTTCTGAGAGTTGGCCTTCAATCTTTCCTAAATAGAGAGCCATGCCTTAAAGTATCCCTTGGTATTACCACTTAATGGGTCATTGTTTCAGAGATTGCCCTTTCTCATTTAATTTAATATCACAAGTTGAGATTTGGAAACCTTATTCTAAAAAAGAAACAATCATGTTCATGGAATTTACGTTTCACTTTCTCTCTCTGAGCAGCCCATTTCCCACACTTCTATCTACTTCCTCTGAACCCTTTTCTAAGTGATTGCTCCAAACTGAGATGGTCTTTAGGCCTATGGATATTTTAGGCCCAACTCCCTCTATTCTTATCAGTGTCAAGCCTGTTCCACCCAAAGACCCAAACCTACCCTCCTATTCACCAGATCCAAATTTATTTTGTTCTGTTTCATCAGACAATTAAGGAATATTTAGTCAGGATGCTTCAGAGGAATAGACCAATAGAATGTGTGTGTGTGAGTTTGTGTGTGTATACACACACACATGGATATATACCATATTTTTTGGACCATAAGATGCACCTAGGCTTTAGAGGAGGAATATAGGGAAAATTTTTTTGAAGCAAAAAGTATGGTAAAATATTTAATAACATAAATAACACAACATTGCACCAATGTAAATATAATCAGAACTCAACAGCAGCATTAACAACCATTATTCCTCCCAAACTTGGGGGGGTGCATCTTAATAGTCTGAAAAATGTGGGGTGTGTGTGTGTGTGTGTGTGTAGTACTATATATATTCTATATATGTAATGTTCAATATATATATTAAATGTATATATGTAACATATATAAATGTACATATAGATGTGTGTATAAAAACACATACATGCACATACATACAGAGAGAGATTAGAAAGAATTGGTTTATGCACTTATGGAGGCTGGCAAGTCCAAGTTTTCAGTGCTGGCCAGCAGGCTGGAGACTTAGGAGAGCAGTGGTACAGATGAAGTCTGAAGGCAGTCTGCTAGAGAATTCCCTCTTGCTGGGGAAGCTGGTCTTTCTGTTCTGTTCAGGCCTTCAGTGGGATGGGATGAAGCTCTCCCAGTATGTAATCTGTTTACTCAAAGTTGACCAATTTAAATGTTAATCTCACCTCAAAATACCCTCTGACTTTGCATATTAAATTAACTGTTCTATTAACTATGCCAAACTTTGGTTTGTTTTCTGTATTTGACTAGCATTTATTAAGTGCCTACTGTTTGTCAGGTACTTTATTACTATTTGAACCACAGAGCAACCAGCAGATTAGGCAATACTGTATCATTTTACTAAATAAAGAAATGTATGCTCTGTGAGGTCAACAACAGGGTTCAAGATTACACAGCATTTAAATGACAGGCCCAGGAGTATGAAATCAGGTTTATTTGATCCCAAGTCTGTGTTTTTTCTGTCGTGCCACAGTACCTGAGCGATAAGATTCACCTCTTGAGTTCTTGGTTAAAGAATGCCTTACAGGACTGGTTAACATTACTGATACGCAGCCACAATCTATGCAACTTTGTCAGATGAGTTTTTTTATACTTACATTGGAATATGGCAGATGTCAGGAAGCAAAAGGCATCTGCTGTAGCCAAAAATCTGCACCCACATAAACTTCAGTTGCCTAAATGTTTTCTTTCCTATATCCTGATATTTCTCAGAAGTACACCATCTGCTCATTGAATAGATAGCAGAACACGTCTGCAGTAGTTTTTCTTGTGAAGTTATTTCTCCTCTTATAATGTATTACTTTGGCTCTTACACATACTTAATCTAGTCCTGTACAGAAGCACAAAATAACTGCCAGCTCGTTACCCCACAGGGGCATGTGCAAAACAGGTTAAACACGGAGAAGCAGAATGTGTGGAGATAGAGTTCAGCCTCTGGTGTTTGACAGGCCTGGCTTCAAATCTCTGGTGGACCACTTATTAGCTTTGGAATTTTAGCATTTCCTTTTATTTCTCTAAGCCAGTGATTTCTAACCTTTTCCACCTCGTGGCACATTTAAACTAATTACTGATATTCTGTGGTACACCAAAAATATATATTTTTGTGGATCACAAAAGATAGGTATAATTTTGATTCATTCGCACTGGACAGCTACTGTGTTGGCTGTTGTCATGTTTTCATTTGACAGCCTAAGGGAAAAGAGGTCTGTGCTTCTGACTAAATAGTCAGGTATTATTGCATGTTTTAAAAATTCTTGGAGCAACCAGTGTGCCATAGCACAGTGGTTGAAAATTGCTGCTCTAAGCCTTAGTTTCCTCATCTACAAAATTAAGACAATGAAAGCAGTACTTACCTCATAGAGTTTTGGGAAAACTAAATAACATTTTGGAAAACTAAATAATATTTGAAACACTTAGCACAGTTAATATCTTGTAGTAAGAACTCAATGTTAGGTATTTTTATTACCTTTTTTTTTGCTTGCACAACTTTGTTCCCTGCTGTGGGTAGACTATGGTCTTTCATTTTGTCTTATATGGTATGTAACATTTTAAAACCAAACTAACCTCTTCACTTGTTAATTTAAAAGATATTGTGTGTGCCTAAGTATTTTTCTAGTTGGTAGGAAGGAAATGGTGAGCCAAAAGACAAGGTCTAAGACCCATTGAAACCTAGAGTTTAATGTGAGAAACACTGAGCAAATACCCATACACATACGGATATAATTACAGTGAGAGGAGAATGAGAAGGAGGGTAGGGCATTTGTGTTGGGAATAAGGAGTTTGACACAATAATTGCCCACTGAATTGAGTGTTGATGGATGAGTAGGTTCTCATGAAGAGAAGAGAAATATAGCAAGATAGAAAATATTTTAGAGGGATTGGTAGGTTGATTTTTTTTCTCCATTCCCTTCCTCGTTTACTCAAAGCTCATGGAACTGAAAAGGGAAATGTTTAATTGCCACATACTGTATGGTTCTTCCAGGGGTTGAAAATACTGAAATACTTTTTTACTGGTAGATAATGAGAGCTTCTATTCTAAGCTCTCCCAGTGCTCCCTCAACCCACCTTGGCCCTAGACCTTTCCCTAGAGCCCATTAGACCTTCCCTATATTAGCAACTGAATGGTTGATGCTTACCACAAAACAGGGTCCCCTGAAACCCTATTTCCTCACTATGGCAGGCTGGAGTCTTTTCTCCCAGGTCAGTGCTGATACTGTATTTGTTGATAAAGTATTTTTGATGTCACTCTTGGTTAGGATAGCAACACTTCAGCCTCTGTTTTAGCTTCTGGGAGAAACCTAATTCAATCTCAGGAGTTAGTTCTCTCCCTTGGTTTCAATTTGCGTATAGTTTTTAATTCACTATCTGAAACTTTTGAAGCTAACAGCAGGGAAGCTAACTTGTTTTCTGTATGAATTACTAACTTAGTATCTCACCTTAATTTCTTGGTCCATTGTGATTATACTTTATTTTGGGGTTGTTTAT
This sequence comes from Carollia perspicillata, assembly GCA_004027735.1. NCBI lineage: Eukaryota > Metazoa > Chordata > Mammalia > Chiroptera > Phyllostomidae > Carollia > Carollia perspicillata. The sequence goes on from PVKM010027403.1 coordinate 13,751, forward strand.
TTTAGTGACAAGTCACAGAAACTTTAATCTAGCCATCAAATAGAGTTTAAAATGTGTAGATGTAACCTTAGTAGCAGGGTAGCAGAGGGCACAACTTTAAATCTGCTTCTAGAAAATTAAATGCACAGTCCCAGTTAGCACATAAAAAGGACTGTTGCTCTTAATAGTATTTTTGAAAATTGAGAAGTAACTCGTTCCAACTCCTATGCTTGAGTTGAGAAATCAGCCAGTTCAGACATTTTTAGTTTTATTGTCGTCTGTACATATGAAAGTCAAGTCATCGATGTTGCAGTGGGATATCTAATGAAAAGAAAATGGGCTATATCTGTTTTATGGTCTTTGAAATTACTAACTGTGGTTACTTTCATAGAGTCAAAGTGAGGAACTAATGCTTTTAGAACAAAGAATAGAATCTTCTAGGGTACTTTCCTAAACTATCACTAGAAACGAGGGCTTTATTTCCAACTTTTGTGTGTTAGCTATATTTGACCTATTTGATCTCCCATGACAGGGAAGTCAGGTTCCAGGAAGCAGCAGCTTTTTTCCCCTATACATATATGGAAAGGAAAAGCAGGTTTAAAAAATAAACTGTATCATTAATTATTCCAAATTTCCATTTGAGTGGGCAACATCAGTCTTAGGCAGCAACTTATCAGTCATAATGATGAATAGACAATACCTAGAGAATAAAAGACTGCTGAGTAGGTAGCATTTGTTATTTAATAAAAATAAAACAAGAATTCTAAAGGCAGTCTAGAAAGTTTCCAGAGGCTGTGAAGAGTAAAGGAAGCAGGGGGCAGCTTTCATTTCTGTATCTCCAAATGGCATGGGATTTTTAATGTAGTAATAACTTTAGTGCTTAATGCTAATGATTAACTCTCATCCAGCAAATATGTAGCAGTCATGTTTTGGTAGGAAAAAAAACAGAACATCATAGCAGAAGTATAAGACTTAAAGAGGTTTTATTCAGACAACGAAATGTTTTCCATCAAAAGAAAATGGATGTGGGAGTGGGGTTGTGGGCTACATGGAAGGAGACAAAGGAGGAAAAGTTCAGACAGCTGTAATAGCATAGACGATAAAATATTTAAATTAAAAAAAGATAATAAGCACATGAGGGGGTGTGTCCATCTCAAAGGAAAAAGGAAGCAGTGAAAGTCTTCTCCAGCCATCCCTGAATAGGAGGGTATAGGAGAGGAGCAGCACCAGAGGAGGATGTAGAAGCATCACCTGCTTTTGGAAAGGAAGGTGCTATTATGGGAAGCCAGTCCAGGTAATCTGTCCTAACACAGATGGGTGGTGAAGTTACCAGTCTATTCAGAATCTGACAGAGTCAGCATACAACCTACCTCACTAATCCTGTGAGTATTATAACATCGTAAAATGATGGAGTGTGGTGAAATTCGTTTATTTGGTTTAATATTTACTTGGCACTTACTATTATAACTGGTATTGTTTAGGCACTAGAAGATAAAGCAGTTAACAAGACACCTAGGTTTTACCCTCAACAGAATTTTCCTCAAGAAAATTATTAATGTGATTTTGGGTAATAGTAAAAACTATGGAGAGAAATGAAAAACATGGGAAGGGGATTATGAATGAAGGATTGAGTTGTTTTAGATAGGGTAGCCAGGAATTGCTCTTTGTGGAAGAGACATTTAATTAGGGACTTGAATGATACAAAAGTGTTGAATGTATAAATAATTTTGGGATAAGCATTCCAAACAAAGGGAAATGCCAGTGATCAGGGCCTGATGAGTATGCATATTTGAGAAATAGCCAGAAAGTTTGTGGAATAAGTTAGGGAGGACGAGCAAAGATGAGATGGGACAGGTAGTTGGGTAGATCATGTAGAATCAGGCCTTAGCAAGGAGTTTGGATTTTGTTTTAAATATGATGGGAAGTCATAAGAGGATATCTGAGTAGGAGAATGATGCTATCTTTTCTGTGATTTAAAAATGGTTACTCAACTTCCAGTCAAGATGGAGGCGTAGGTGAACATGGCTTGCCTCCTTGCACAACCCCATCAGAATTACAACTAAATTATAGAATAACTGTCACTTGGAACTGTCAGAAATTGAGTTGAATGGAAGTCTGACAGCTACATAATTAATGAAACCATATTCATCCAGACTGGTAGGAGGGGCAGAGATACAGAGAAACAATACTGGTGGGACCCACAGCCATGTATAGTGGCTGAAAATTCAGGAGGGATATCTCAAGAGCAAGGTGTTTCAACCTCACACGAGGCCTGGGGATTCCAGTGCCAGGAAGTAAGTCCCCATAACTTCTGGATGCAAAAATTAGTAGGGATTGAGTCAGTGGAAGAAACTTCTGGAATCTCAAGCAGTTCCTCTTAAAGAACTCACACATGGACTCACCAGATTCACTCCCTCAGCTCCAGCACCAGGGTAGCAGCTTGAAGGCACCAGTGACATAGAGGAAGGAACTGAAGTATCTGGTATCAGGGTGACAATTGGGTGACAGATTTCTCCCAGACAGAAAGGCAGACAAAGGCCATAGTTTCTTTTCTGAACCCTCCCCACACAGAGCCACAGAGTAGGCAAGCAGGTGCCATATCTGAGACTCTATCAACCCTGCTAACACTGCCCCATCCTTGAGATCCCCTTAGGCTCCATCCCACCCAACTTAAGGGTCCACCTAAGCTGTTAACAGTGGCTTTTCCTTATGAATGGTGGTCTTGGTTCCTGCTTCGGGACTTCCTAAATTCTCTCAAACAAGCAACAGCTGGCCTTGACAAGACCCTAGCCCCTGAGCCCTTAACCCCCATACATTTTGCTAAGTGGCACCAGGCCAGGCACTAGCAGCAGCCAGCCTAGTTTCATAGCTTGGCTTCACCTGTAGAACTCCAAGCCCAACACAAGTAGCAGCCATCTCAGATTGCATTATAGCTCATGCACGGTGGCCCTGGACAGAACACAGGTAGGGGTGACCTTGGCCTGTACGACCTGGGAACCCCAGGGCCTGTGCACCCAGTGGACAGCTACAGACTGTGTCAGAGCACCACCACCATCCTCCTGCACAGCTGATCCTCCACAGAGGGAGCAAGTTGGTTCTCAGTGGTCATAGCCAGACCTTGCAGCTGATGGCCTAGGTAAATCCCTCTCATTGATCTGCTAATGGCAACCAAGACTCAACTGCAAGAAGTATTAAAAACCTATTAAATTGCAGGGATGGAAGATGGTGACGGAGTAGGAGGGAGTGGATTTCACTACACACAGGAGGAAAAACTGGCTAATCTACAGAGGAACAGAGCGGAAAGACAATACCCCAGTGCATTTGAAAATAAGAGTCAAAAAAACTGTAGCAGACACTGAAAAAACAGAAACCAGATGGTAAGAAGGATATTTCAGGGCAGTAAGGTCCTGGGGACCAGCACAGGGACCAGGGTGCGTTTGTAGCCCCAGGCCCGGCACTCAGAGCTGGCGCTGGGTCTACCACAGACTTCTTGAAAGTAGAGGGCCTGCCGCAGTCCTTGGGAGAGAGCTGGGTCAACTGCTCCCTCCCTCCCCAACAGACCAGGGTTTGAGCAACACCAGCAGAGTCCTGGTCGTGGAGAGGGGAATAAGGACAAAGAGGCAAGATGCACAGGGCCGTGATTACCCTCAGAGTCTGTGGTCTCCAGCTCGGGAGAGCTGAGAGAGAGGCAGTGATGTGCACTGACCCTGATAGTCACCGGTCTGGCTGAAGAATTGGGTTACACGGGGCGCCAGGCTTGAGTAGGAGGAATTTATCAAACAGGGGGGCTGGGGAATCTGCTGTGACAGCCCCGCACCTGACTCCCAACCCAGCTGGGCAGAAACCCCACGGTTAAACGGAAGGCACTGTGACTCCCTCCCAGTAGCACTGGGAGGGGTTTGGGCCCAAACTCACTGGATGGAGGCAGCCTAGCCAAGTGGGCACCCCTGCACCCCAGCCTCTAGTGGTAACCATTGGGGAAAAGCACCCTGAAGAAAACCAGGACTCCCACATCTAAGATATTGGGGAAAGGAGTCAGACTAGCTGTTGGGACAGTGCTTGCAAGACAGGCTGAGTAAACTTCGGGAAGGGAGAAACGCCACACCAATCACTCCCCAGCCTTCTGCAGCCAGCAAGACCAGAAAAACCGATTTGGCCAGTTTGAAACCAACAAGAGGTGTGTGTGGTTTATTTTTGTTTTTTTTTAATGTTATTTTTTAAGTAATCTTTTTAAATTATTATTTTAAAAAATTTCAATACTGTTTTACTCTCCAATTGCTTTTTCCTCTCTTCCCTTCTTTCTTGATTTAGTATTTCACACTTTCTTTCCAATTTTATCTCTCCTTTCCTCCTTCTTCTGCCATTTTTGAAAAATACCCACAAGTGAGAAAAAAACTTGGAACTGTGAAAGGACCTGAGGTGGACTCAAATAGGGGGCAACCCAACAGCTGAGACAGGGAGACAAATTTCACTTGACTATAGCAGGGAAACTGCAAGTTGCTGCATATTTGGATTATTATTATTTTCTCCTTTTTTCATTATTTCTACATCAATTATCTCAATAGTATTTTTGTATCCCCCTTCTTTCTGTATAGTCTTCTTTGCTTGGCAGGGTATATTGTACCATTTGACAGGTTTCCCCTGTTCTCTCTTCTATATTGTATTGCCAATTTACTGTCCTTCAGGTGAATTGTGTTCCATCAGCACACTACTCAAAATCCTATACCCCCTCTTCAGGTTATTCAGATCACATACATTCTGGCATATGAGTGTTGCTCTAATATTATTGTAAATAACTACTGCTCCACACAATTGTAAATACTTCACAGCACCCTCCTTGGATGTTAGCCCACGTCACAGTCTCCTGAACTCTATTATTGGGGAGGTTAACACTATTCTTTCACACGCTACACCTATGTACTACCCTTTACTCTCACCTGACCCCAGAATCTGACCTCTCACAACTTCACTGCTTTCTAGATACAACTCACAACCCTTCCCTTCCCAACAAGAGTCTTATCTTCTTCTGATCCTTTCTTAAAAGTGGCCAGTTGGGTTGAGGAACACGGTTAACGCTACACATAGCCAAAAGATCTCCTATCTCTTCTACTGGCTGCTACTGTAAATATCATAGAATACTCCCCTGCTGTCTTAAACCATTTTGCCTCCCCCTCCAACTG